>CAUYTI010109070.1:0-30677 GCA_963575145.1 Galago senegalensis | reverse complement strand
TTAGCCCAAAATGTCAACAGTGCCAAGGTGGAGAAACTTGTGCATAGTCCTATCTTGCCCTTGCTTTCCGTGTGCAACCAATACATTGTTAATTCATTGGTAATGTCAATGATTTTTAAAAAATTAAATCATAGCTGTGTACATTAATGCAGTCATGGGGTAATTCTAATGGTTAATCACCTCTCCATTTGGTCACTTTTTTCTGCATCACCACTACCACCATTTTCTTTCAGGCCACCATCCTCACACACTTTAATACCTTTAGAGTCTGGTCTCCTTCCCTCTGTTCTTGTTGTCCTCCATTACATTCTCAAACCTATGGGGAGAATGATCATTTTATTTTATTTATTTATTTTTGATTATTATTATTATTATTTTTTGAGACAGAGTTTTACTATGTTGCCCTTGGTAGAGTGCTGTGGTGGCACAGCTCACAGCAACCTCAAACTCTTGGGCTTAAGCGATTCTCTTGCTTCAACCTCCCAAGTAGCTGGGACTACAGGCACCTGACACAATGCCTGGCTATTTTTTTCTTGTTGTAGCTGTCATTGTTGTTTAGCAGGCCCAGGCTGGTTTCGAACCTGCCAGCCCCGGTGTATGTGGCTGGCGCCCTAACCACTGAGCAAAGGCACTGAGCCAAGAGAATGATCATTTTATGATACAAATCCTGTCATAATTACTGAAGCCCTTCAATGGCTTAGGGTTGCCCTCAGGGCTCACAGGGCCATATTGGGGTTGCTCTACAATTTTTTATCAAATGCTAAACCAACACACAACTAAACATACTGTAATTCTTCCAAGATATTTTTCTTCTTCCAAATAATTGCTCTTACTGCTACTTGGAATGCCACTATTTTCTTTAGGCTGGCCAATCCTTTCTCTCCTGGGTATTGGTTTGGAGGCTACCTACTCTAGGAATCCTGTTTAAATTCTCATTCTGGGTTATGTGGACATCCTATATTTTTCTGTGGGAGGTAACTCTTATTTCTGTTAGAAAAGTGATCAAGCTCCCTTACTTGTATTAATAGAAAAATCCACAATTTCATGAGGGCAAGAATGATGGATGTTTTGATCTTTTCTATATATTTAGAGCCTTATATAATTCCTTGTTGGTAGTCAGTTTTCAGTAAATGTGCAATTGGAGAATAAATTATGCATAATATTTTATTGCTTAACATTCTAGAAGATTGAAATATGACTTTACTCATATTATCTTTTTAAAGTAGAGGAGTCTGTTTTCCTACAGCATCATGCTACCTACCTATTAAAATAAAATTGAGTTTCTTCTTGAAAACAACTTCTAAATTTTAGTGTAAAGCAAACATCTTTGAAGTAACAACCCCCCCCAAACTTTCAAACTAGCAATTAACAAAAAGTTAATTGCTAAGCCTTTACTAATTGTTAATGAATTGCTAAGTTCATTGTAAGCCTATTATTATTATTTTTTTATTTTTTTGAGACAGAGCCTCAAGCTATCCCCCTGGGTAGAGTGCCGTGGCATTACAACTCACAGCAACCTCCAACTCCTGGGCTTAAGTGAGTCTCCTGCCTCCGCCTCCCAAGTAGCTGGGACCACAGGCGCCCGCCACAACGCCTGGCTACTTTTTGGTTGCAGCTGTCATTGTTGTTTTTTGGCGGGTCCGGGCTGGGGATTCGAACCCGCCACCTTAGGTATACGTGGCTGGCGCCTTAGCTGGTTGAGCTATAGGCGCCGAGCCTGTAAGCCTATTATAAATAAGCTCTGGGCTTGGCGCCTGTAGCACAGTGGTTATGGCGCCGGCCACAATGTACCAAGGCTGGCGGGTTCAAACCCAGCCCTGGCCAGCTGAACAACAATGACAACTGCAACAAGAAAATAGCTGGGCGTTGTGGTGGGCACTTGTAGTCCCAGCTACTTGGGAGGCTGAGGCAAGAGAATTGCTTAAGCCCAAGAGTTTGAGGTTGCTGTGAGCTGTGATGCCATGGGACTCTACGGAGGGTGACATAGTGAGACTCTGTCTCTAACAAAAAAAATGCTCTGCTCTATGTTAGCTATTTTAGAACAATATCTGAAATATACTTTTTGTCTGTAGTGAAGTTGTTTTACAACATTAGGCATATAATAGTTGCTCATGAAATGTTTGTTGAAGAAAGGTCAGAAGGATTAAACTATGACTTTGAAACAAATTAGTTTCCATATTCAAGTTTTGACCTTAATGATTTTGAGAGATGATTCATGAAAGAATTATTCTGATGTAAATTATTATATTTTGTCCATGGAGATAAGCATGCTGTGAACAGCATTCTTTGTTCTAAGTTACTTTTGAGATTATGATAGATATTGGGATCTGGTGAAATGCATTGGGAATAAAGATTCAGATTTTAATTGAAACAGTCTGAAACTTTACACTTACTGAAGGGCAAGTGACTACAAGTAATTTGACTTTTTTTGACTACGACAGTAATTTGGAAAGATATTATAATAAAGACTACTTGGAAATTTATCTCTAAACTCATCTAGTTATGGGACATATATCTTAATGCATTTTACAGTCTGTTCAAGCATACATTAATATGATTACAAGGATAAGATCACAAAATAAATTTTTATTAGCTGTGACATGGAAAATTTTACGTGTATGTATGTAAATATGTGTATATATTTATATTTTTCCTATTTCTACTTTTCTAGAAGTGATTAATTAGTGCTCCAGCTATAAAGCTTCTATTTTCCTTGTCAGTGACGATCTCAAGGCCTCTGAGCTGCCTCTCGCTTGACCTTGGTTGAAAAGCACAAAGAATAGCAACCTTGAAACTGGCATCAACAAGATTCATTCTACAGAAACCAGATGCAGCACAATAGAGAAAAAACACGTATTTAATTTTAAGGTTTTCCAGAAATTGCTCTTAGCATTTCTTCTTCTTAAAGACTTTTAAGTGCAAACGTCCTTCATCTCACAAAAGGAAACGTTGCCATTCTGCCACTTAACACTGGTCAAAGCGGTCCTTTAGAGACCCCTCTGCATTGTTCCCTTTAATGGACACGTGCCAGCAGGGTCCATACCACCCGGGGAGAATAACACAGCCGAGGCGACTGGTTAGCAATCTCCAGACCTGAGCAGACAGCTCCAGCACTTCACTACCTTCACATCCTGAGTCTGTGTCTTTTCTTCTACTTCAACATGCAGCCCTGACATTTATTATTTCCTGCCTAAAACACTATAATAGCAGAATCATTTCCTTGCTCCTTCTGTTTTTCAGCACTGGCTCACTGCCTTTGTTCCACAGTTAACAAAAATCACACCTTATGAGCAATCCTCTGTTCATCCACAGTCATTGCCTGCACGCTGTTTACACTCTAGCTAGAGAGACAAACACAGGCATTCTGGAAAGTCACAGTTGCATGAGACAAATATAGAAGAAATGGTTCCAAAATACATTGCTAGAGGATGTCAGAGGAAGAAAGTTGTGAAGTTGGTGTGTAAATTAAAAACAAAGATGAGAGAGGAATTTCTTTTTAGTAAATATTTCTATTTTAACTGCCGGCTTCCTATCCACTTCCTGTTCTTAGAGACTTTTCTGCCTTATGAGTGAGAAGCAGGGGCTACCTCCCAGTATCAATGCTGAAATGTCAGATACTTAATTTCCCAGCAGGCCCTGCAGCTAGGATATGAACAGGTGACCTCAGCTCAACTAATTAGGTGTAGCGGTCCACAGTTTAAATGCACAATAGCAGGTGCACAATAGCAGGCATGGCTTAGACTGCATTTTGTAGATGAGCAGCAGCTGAAGCAGCAGTGGCAGTGGCAACCCCATTGCAGGGCCATAGATGCAGTGGTGCTGATGGTAAGGCCCAGGACCCTATGTCCCAGTGGTGATGGCATGAGCTTGGAATCCAGTTTTTATTTAATAACAGCACACCGAGTCCCTCATCAGACTTATGAGATGTGTTGTGACAATGGGCATAGTTCCACACAGCTCCCACTTTCCTGTCCTAGTTCCATCTTCCTTGTTCTTTATTTATGTTGGAGACAGAGTCTCACTGTGTTGCTCCAGGCTAGAGTACCATGGTGTCAGCCTAGCTCACAGCAACCTCAAACTCTTGGGCTCAACCCATCCCCCTGCCTCAGCTTCCTGAGTAGCTGGGAATAAGGGCACCCATCACAACAACCTGGCTACCTTTTTTTTTTTTTTTTTTTTTTTTTTGTAGAGACAGAGTTTTACTTTGTCACCCTCGGTAGAGTGCTGAGACATCACAGCTCACAGCAACTTCCAACTCCTGGGCTTCGGCAATTCTCTTGCCTCAGCCTCCCGAGTAGCTGGGACGACAGGCGGTCATCACAATACCAAGCTATTTTTTTGTTGTAGTTTGGCCAGAGCCAGGTTTGAACCCACCACCCTCGGTATATGGGGCTGGCGCCCTACTCACTGAGCCACAGGCACTGCCCTACTTTTTTTTTTTTCCTTTTTAGTAGTGACAGGATCTCACTCTTGCTCAGGCTGGTCTCAAACTCCTGAACTGAGTGCTTGGATTAGTAAACCACTGTGCCCACCCGGGGTGCCTCCTTTCTTTTTTTTGCAGTTTTGGCCAGGCCAGGTTTGAACCTGCCACCTACAGCATGGGGCTGGAGCCCTACTCCTTTGAGCCACAGGCGCTGCCCTGCCTTCCTTTTGTTATTCTATTATGGCTAAATCAGCCACAGCTAGTTTCTATTGCTCCCAAGTAGGAATCCTGACTGATATTTGGGGGCTGTGTGGACAAAATGAACAAAGAAGTAGAGTCAAGAGAGTCATGGCACCTAATTGCTCTAAATATTTCAATAGCTAAACCAATGCTGAGAGATAAATTCTTGCTTCTGTTTTCTACCTTTCTGGTCTTCTTTTAATTGCACTCACCTGATTTTAAAAACAATGTGGACTGTGCTAGGCTCATTCCCACCTCTCTATCTCTGCTCATTCCAATTCCTCACCCAGGAATGCTACCGTGTTTCCACTTAATCTAGTTCTGTTTTTGTCTAGTTCAATTGCTGTTTTATGTGTCAAATCTTCCCAGCCTTCCCTGACCCATTAAGTCTTTCGCTTTTAGCTACATTCAGAGAATTCAGTGGCAACCCCAAGCATTTAGAATGGATACTCAGAAATGGGCTGATAACTTGATGATTCAGCAAATATGCATTCTCTGCCTCTCCCACTGTGAATGGAGAATACTTCCTCCTCCATAGATGCTGCTCTTGGCCATGTGACTTTCCTGGACCGATGGACTCTGAACGGAAGTCTAAGTGTACATTCACAGTTTGGCTTGCCCCTTGTACCCCAGTGATGGAGCATGAGAAGACCATGCCCCAGCTAACTGCTGGCAAGGCAATCTTGAATCCAGGCAGCAGCCTGGAAACCACCCCCGGAAGCTGACCAGCAGAACTTTGAGTGCAAAAACTGCTTGCTGTTTTATGTTATCAGGAGTTTTTTTTTTTTTTTGAGACAGAGTCTCAGTATGTCACCCTTGGTAGAGTGCTGGGGTGTCACAGCTCACAGCAACCTCCAACTCTTGGGCTTAAGCAATTCTCTTGCCCTAGCCTCCCACATAGCTGGGACTATAGGAGCCTGTCACAGTACCTGGCTACTTTTTGTTGTAGTTGTTTAGCAGGCCCAGGCCGGGTTCGAACCCACCAGTCCTGGTGTATGTGGCCGGCGTCCTAGCAGCTGAGCTACAGGTGCCGAGCCTGTCATCATGATTTTGAGATTGTTTATGATGTAGCATACTTGCAGCAGTGCGGATCCACTGTTTTCACATCTACATTTTCATGCGCCTGTGCCTTCCTGTTGTAGCTGGATTACGCATTGTTTGGAGCATTGGCCATGCTTTGTCCTTCTTTGGTAGCTTCCACAGCACACATCCAGAAGGATGAAGGAGTGTTATGTTCGGTAGCTACATGTTTATTTGTTTACTCACAAATATTTATTGACCTACTTTGTTCTATGAAACCATTTTACCAGATGTAAGGATGAAGGTAAAATTTACAGTTCTTGCACTAAAAGAATGCATAAGACTGATGATGAAAGGAGACGAGAAAATGGGGTAGAGAGAGAGTGATTAAAAGCAATGACGGGGCGTGCATAGGGACCTGGAAGAGACAGGGCTGGCCAGCTCACTCAATGTGGTACTGGCTTGGCCGGTAGGGATGTAGCATATTAGCAAAGGCTTCCCAAGGCAATGTTTAAACCGAATCTTAATGGATGAGTAGGAGTTTTTCAGATAGAGAAAAATGAAGGATATTGCAGACAGAGGAACAGCACATAGAAAGCCACAGAGCAGTAAGAGACCTCGACATGTTTGGAAAACTGCAATTGATTCAGTGAGCCCACAGTGCCCATTTTGTGTGCAGAAATAGTCCGGATTTCAGAGTGTTTCACAATCATTTTCTGCTTAAAAAGATGGAGGAGCTATATCAGAAAGCAAGGCCTCCTGGCAATCAGAGCATGATTCAATCCACCAGGCACACACATTTTATACAATGAGGCAGAGAAAGATTCCTGGAGCCCTGGCCACTGTACAGAGAAAAAAACTTCAAAAAGAGGTTTCAGCAGTTTTGATTAAGTCCGTGGGAGAAATATATGATTGAATAATACTAACTGCTAATCCTATTGAGCTCTTACGGTATGCTTCGTACTGTTCTTGTTATCATACATGTACTATCCCATTTCATAATCACAGCAACCCTGTAAGATAGGTACTATTATTATTTCCACTTAGCATGTAAAGAAACTGAGGGGAGCAATTAAGAAAATGGCTCACGGTCACATGGCTAGTAGTGGTTAAACCAGATTTCAAACCCAAACAGTCTGATGCCAGCCTCTGTGTGCTTAACTTCCCACTGCCTCCAGAATGAGGCTAACACGGAACTCAAAAGAATTATTTAAATTAACATGAGGAAGAATCATACTCAAAACATGCATAATAATGAAGTGCTGGATATCTATTCTGAAGGGGAAAAATGAAAGGAAGCTTTACTCTACTGCCTCTCCGAAACCAGAGGAAGAGTTACGAGTAGTTTAGACTTGAAAATGACTGATTAACTTCCTATCACTTTATAATGAGCGAACAACCCATTCCATTGTTATTGAAAATAGCTAACGCTAGGAGTGGTGACCGAGAAGACATGAATGCTTACACAACACAAGTGAAAAATTGCTCTCAAGTATGTAGAAGAAATCAATTCCAGTGTTAGTTTAGTCAAGAGACTAAATGAAGATTAATCTGAAGCCACACATTTTGGCAGGATCTCAAATTATCTCATTTCCAAGACCCATAATATCCTTCCAGGGATGATAAAGAGAGCTTTCACTCTCATTCTTAAACTATGATTATAACTTTTTATTTGATTTGATTAACACATCTTACAGGCATGATGCTATGGGCTGGGGAAGAAAACTTGAAGACATGTTTCAAGATTACCTAGTACAGGTGCTTTCAACATTTTCTGTCTCAACAATGGTCTCATGAGTAAACATACTATGATGTGAATTACTGGTGTACTCACTATAGCATGACACTATTCTTTCCTTACCCAGGAAAGTTTGACACGTAAGAGCAGAAGAATATTGTTATTACAGGAATAAATTTGAATCCCTTATTGTCACGGGCAATACTTTTTGTTGACATATACATTGTGTCCTTCTCTCCCATATCCCCAGGGTGGAATCTTGAAAACTATTAGGTATATTTCCCAGATTCCCTTGTGAACAGGGTTTCAATTAGACTCCACCAATGAGAAGCACCCACATATTTGAAAGTTGGAAGAGAAGTGGAGCCATTATTCTCTGATGGCAATAACGGCATAGACAGAAAGCTGGGGTTCTTGGTGGTGACTTTGACTTTTTGAGGTTGTCATGAGACTCACCCCCTTGCAGTGCTGGAAGTGACTAAGATGGCTGGTGGCAGCTTCCCTCCAATTCCTTCACTCTCAGATTTCCTGAAATCTACCTTCTTAACCTTGACTCCTCTGGTCCTTTCAATGATCTTGTGGACTTTTATTATACAAAGTAAGTCTCTTCTTTCTCAAGGGAACTTGAGTGACTTCAGTCTTTCTGATTGAACTCTGAGTAACATAATTCTTGAAATTTAGTATCTTAGTGAATTTCAGTAATAAATTATTTGGGCCATACGTGATAACCAATTGCTACTTTAACGTTGCAATGCCGTGGTTGAAACTTGATAATCTAAGCCTTGGAAATAACCAGCAAGCAGAATTAATTCAACATTTCATAGGAAAAGATTTTGACTTGAGTGAATATGCTGATCTCACTAAACTGTAAGAGACAAATATAAAGGAGAGAAATGAGCAGGAAAAGACCAAGTCTCAGGTTACAAAATTAATGTACACAAATCAGTATCATTTCTATACACTAATAATAGTTAAGCTTACAGTTACATCAGAAACTCAATCCCATTTACAATAGCTGAGAAGAAAATAAAATACCTAGAAATATACTTAACCCAGGAAGTGAAAAGTCTCACCAGGGAGAACTATTAAGCACTGATGGAAGAAATCAGAGATGATATGAATAGAAAACCATCCTATGCTCATGGACTAGAATAATGAATATTGTTAACATGTCTGTACTGCCCGAAGTGATTTACAGATTCAATGCAATTCCCACCAGAATTCTTACATCATTAAAACAGCTCCAGTAGCCAAAGAAATCCTAAGCAAAAATAACAAATCTGGAGGCATCCCATTACCTGACTTCAAGTTATACTGCAAGACTTTCATAACCAAAAGGCATGGTACCGGTATAAAAGCAGACACATAGGTTCATGGAACAGAATAGAGAACACAGAAATCAAACCATATATCTACAAGCAACAGATCATTGACAAAGCATGTAAAACAAAGTTCAGGGGAAAGGACACTCTATTCAATAAATGGTGCTGAAAAAATTGGATAGCCACGTGCAGTAGAGGGTCCTTATCTCTGACCACATACAAAAATTAACTCAAGGTAGATCAGAGACTTCATATAAGACCAGAAAATATGAAAATTCCAGAAGAAAATGTAGGAAAAATTCTTCTGGACATTGGCCTACGTAAAGAAGTTATGACTAAGACCCTAAAAGCAAATACTATCACAACAAAAATAAATAAAGAGGGCATAAGCTAAATAGTTTCTGCAGAGGAAAGGAAATATTCAACAAAGTAAATAGACTACCTACAGAAAGGGAGAAAATATTCACATGCCATAGATCTGACAAAGGGCTAACATCCCAAATCCATAAAGAAGCTGAAAAAAATCAGCAAGAAGAAAGAGAAAAGTGGGTAAAAGAATATGAACAGAATTTTTTCAAAAAATAGAATGGCCAACAAACATGAAAATATGCTCAACGTCACTAATCACCAGGGAAATGCAAATTAAAAAACCACAATGAGACACTATTTGACTCCTGTCATAATGGCTATTATTTAAAACTCAAAAAACAATGGATTTGGTGTGGATGTGGAGAAAAGGGAACTCTGTTACACACTGTTGGTGGAAATGGAAATAATACAACCTCTGTAGAAAACAGTATGGAAATTCCTGAAAGAACTAAAAGCAGACCCACTATTCATTCCAGCAATCCCACTACTGAGTATCTACCCAAAGGAAAAGAAACCATTGTGTAGCCAAAGGACAGCAGCATCTGATGTTTGTTACTCAGTTCTGCCCAATTATTGCCATGTGAGAGTATTGGCTTAGTATCCCCAGGGTTTCCCAATTTTTAAAAGAAGACAAAAATATGGAAGAGATTTTAAGTGAAATACCCTGATTTTTAAAGATTGAAAAATAGTTCAAACATTTTAAAAACTAATATGCAGAGGTGAAGGCTATGTTAAACAGTTTGATGTAAGCATTCCAAATTGTATATCAAATCAGCACATTGTACCCCATAAATACATTCATGTACACAGTTATGATTTAATAAAAAAATTGTTAAGAGAAAGAAAAACAATATGCAGTTCAAATAAAACATAGTCATGCTGGGCCATAGTCACCTGTGGCTCAGTGAGTAGGGTGCCAGCCCCATATACCGAGGGTGGTGGGTTCAAACCCAGCACCAGCCAAACTGCAACAAAAAAATAGCTGGGCGTTGTGGTGGGCACCTGTAGTCCCAGCTACTCGGGAGGCTGAGGCAGGAGAATTGCCTAAGCCCAGGAGTTGGAGGTCCCTGTGAGCTGTGTGACGCCACTGCACTCTACAGAGGGCGATAAAGTGAGACTCTGTCTCTACAAAAACAACCCCCCCCCCAAAAAAAACCCATAGTCATGCTAAATATAGCCTTTGGGCCACCAGATTGCAATTGCTATAGAAGACACTTATGATAATATTTAAAACATGAATGGATAATCTCATTATCTTGTAGACAAAGAAGTGACATTATGTTAAGTCTGTTGTTAATATACATTAACAAATAACAATTTCGTCCCCAAATTTCAGTGATTTACTTAATAAAGCAAAGGTACAGCTAGCTATAGGTCATGATTCTTCATAGCTGCTCCTTTCTAGATAGTAACTCAGGTATGTGGTTCACTGCCATATTGATGTCTTTGATCACCCTAACAGAAGAGGAGAATGCAGAAGTTCCCACAACAACATTTGTTTCCTCAGCCCATGAATACTCACCTCTACTCCAAGTCTATTGCCCAGTATTAGTCGGTTTTGGATCCGCTCAATTGCAAGGTGGCCAGGAAATACATGTGAAAACATAGGTATTTGGTGAGTGATACATGTTGGTGCCACAGGGGTGGTACTTTATATACTTGATCTGTTTATGTTCATGCAATTGTGATCACTATTGGGTCCTAATGGAGGTGGGCCCAAAGGTGTGGCCTAGAATACACTTGAGTCCTTGGATCAAGCCAGTCAGGTAACAATAATGGGTGAAAAAAAAATTAAGATTTAGTGGATAAGAAACAACAGGAAGTAGGGTTTAGTTGAGGGGAGGGCATGCACTGAGATGGAGCACAGTGCTGGGGGAATCCAAATAGTCAATGATAGTCAACTGGGAGGAAGCCAAAGTGGGTGGATGAATCTGGTGAATAAATCTTAGCTGACAGTCTGGACTGAGGAGAGTATTGTCAGTGTTCCTGATTTATGTGCTGTTGTAAAACAATATATGTTTTTAAATGACCATGACAAATTGGAACAATGATCCTTAAAGAATATTTTTTTTTCCAAAAGGAGAGGCCCCCTTTTAACATTATAGAAGTCCTGTGATCATTTTTACTAGGTGCTCAAACAAGATACAAGCATATGAAGTAGAAAGTGACAATTTCCCACACAATCCCAACCCTAAATAAGGCTATTGATAATGGACATTACCCACTGCACAGAAAATGAATTCAAGAATATATGGACACTTACCTAAATATATAAAACATATACTGTTTTTACTTGAGAGGTGGAGGCAGGAGAATCGCTTGAGCCCAGGAGTTGGAGGTTGCTGTGAGCTGTGATGCCACAGCACTCTACCCAGGGGGACCGCTTGAGGCTCTGTCTCAAAAAAACAAACAAAAAAAATACTGTTTTATAATCTTTAAAAAATTACATTATTAATTCCTTTCTTGCTCTAGCTCATGTTTTTCAAAGATTGCAGGATTTTACACTCTAAGAATACACCATAATTGGTTTAGCCAATTCTCTAAGAATAGACACGTATCTTATTCTGTCCTTTTGCTGTTACAGAAATGCTGCGACATACAATTTTGAACATACACCTTTGTGCACACATGAAAGGCTATTTGTCGGATAAATTTCTAGAACTGAAACTGCAGGATCAAAGAATATGTGCACTTAAATTTTAGTATCTATTGCCTATTGAGCTCCAGAAATGCTGCACCAGTTTTTATCTCCACTAACATTATATAAAAGTGAATTCCATTTTCAAGGAATATATTCTACAGGAATTCTCACACAAGGACTCATATAACCAACAAAAACAACCTTTGTGGAAGTTTTGAACAACTAATAGAGTGAAAATGGGAATTTAGCAACATTCCCAACATATTACAATGGTATTTCCCACGACCTATTATCTACATCCTAGTGGGCTATACGGTAGGCACAGAAAATCCTGAGCGCCTACGAAAATGGCAAGGAGAGTTTTGAATGTGTGCTTTGCTGCACTTCTTTCCTCTACAAGTGAGGGAAGCACCCCCTTCAGAATGTTTAGTCAGATAGCTGAAATCAAGGACCGAGAGAGGGCTCAGGAGCTTTAGAAGCCTACCAGTAGCAGACATCGTGGGTTTTGCATTTTTTGAGGGATGGGGTGGTAGACTAAATTTGAATGATATTGTCACCTCCCCCGACTTATGAATAAGGACAAAAGCTGCTCAATTCATTCAGAAATGAAAACCTTGCAAGGTACCATGTCTATTTTAGAGACAGCAAAATCCATGCTTGGGCAAATCAAATTTCTTCCCCAGGAATTTCACAGGTTGGTAGTTTTAGAACCAAAATCCAACCTAGAGATTTCTCATGAAAAATCCCATGCTTTATCTTGGCTGGCCAAATCTGATTTTGAACTTATTCTAATTTTCAGTTAGACTCTTAAACACCTCTTGCTGAGAACATTTTACTCTAGTGTGATGTATTATTATTGAATAATTTGAATGTAAAAAATTAGACTTTATCCAAGTATTATATGCAGTTAACAATGACTCTGACTTTTGTACTTTTCAGACAGATATCAATAGGGATTTTTTTATTCCTTTAAAAATTAGGGACTTAAAGCTGCAAATATAAACAGCTTTTAAGATTACATCAAAGTTTCCAAGCTCATGATATTGAAATAGGTTCTAAACTGAGTACACACAATCTTCCTACGCCCTTTTCTCACATCTTACCTAGCCTCGCACGTGATATCTTTTCAATATTTTCAGAAGCTGATCTATCTAAATCTTTCCCAAAACAACGTGTACTTTCTCTTTTGCCTTATTTTACTTCTTTATGTTTTGTGTTTGTTTCTGTTACATTTTTTCCTTTTGCTATGTTAAAAATCTCGAAGACCTGACCCTGGCATTATGATTTGGTTTCTTCATGTAACATCACTGACCTATTTTAAGTCATTAGCAACTTCATAAATCAACTTGTTTCTCCAGACACAGTGTGATAGGTCAGAAAAAAGTTTATCTTAGATGGGCTGGTATTTCTCTGTGGGGAAGCTACTGGTATTTGGGGTGGGAATATTCCTCGTGACAGTTAAAAAATTGCCCCATTCATTTCCAAAGGCCCCTTCCAGAGAGAACCTCTGTACTGGGCTGTAAGCAACCTGATGGAACAACTTACATATATTTTATTCATCATTGGATTCCCCTGTCTAAAACAGTGTCAGGCAGTTAATAAGAAATCTAAAAATGTTTGTGTGAATGTAGTTATTGGGCAAGAGTTACTCAACCTCTTTGGCCAGGCCTGCTTTGCGCAGCTTCTCCAAGGCTTGGAGATGGATGGTTACACATGTTCTAACACATATGTCCATTGATGCTCTGCTAGTTGTGATCTTGGTCATTCTTTTATAATATTTTTACTGTACTTACCAAGATAGCATGTGTTTTATTCTTTTAGTCTATTTACTCAACATTTTCATTCGTACACATCATTAAATGTGTACGTGTGTGCAACAAGAGACATGTACTAGAGTGCTCATAGCAACATTATCTATGTCAACCCCAGGTTGGAAACTACCACAATGTCATCAAATGGTAGCTTGGAATAGAATACTGTGCAGCAATGCAAATGAGTATGCATGCATAATACCATGCATGCTCACTAATACTGGGGAAAAAGTCAATGTAAAAGTTGGGCGGTGCCTGTGGCTCAAAGGAGTAGGGCACTGGCCCCATATGCCGGAGGTGGCAGGTTCAAAACCCAGCCCTGGCCAAAAAAAAAAAACTCAACAAATTTTCTTGTAGAACTTGACTAGCTTCTAAAATTTAGATGGGAGTGTAAGAGGCCAAAAATAAAATTATCTTGAAGGATATTAATAATGTAGGAATATTTGCACTACTGAATGTGAAAACTTATTATACGGTAGGTTCTGTGGCTCAAGCCTGTAATCTCAGTACTTTGGGAGGCTGAGGCAGGATGATCACTTGAGCCCAGGAGTTTGAGAGCTGCATGAGCAGCATAGTGAGACCCTGTCTCTACATAAAATCAGAAAAATTAGTCAGGTGTGGTGGCATGTGTCTGTAGTCCTAGCTACTCTGAAAGTTGAGGCAGGAGGATCTCTTGAACCCCAGAGTTTGAGGCTGCAGTGAGCTGTGAATCCCAATACTGCATTCTAGCCTGGGTGACAGAATAAGACCTTGTCTCAAAAACAAAAGATAATATAAAACTGCAGTGATTATTGTATTGGTACACAGATAGATAAGTAGAACAATGGAAGAAATTAGGAAGCCCAGAACTAAGCTGAACCACGTCATGGTAGTGGAGAAAGGACAGTTATTTCAACGAGGCTGGGACAACTGGGTAATCATATAGAAAATAAAAAGACACTGCAATCTCTTCTTCAAATGGTACATAAACATAAATTCCAGAGGTAGCATAAAGCTAAATGTGACAAGCACAATGGTAAAACTTCTAGAAGTTAATATAGAAGAATATTGTTATGACCTTAAGGAAGGGAAATACCTCTTACATAGAATACTAAAATTACTAACCAAAAAGGAAAAGATCAACAAATTAAAATTAAGAACCTTATCAAAAGTCATCACTGACACGAAAAAGGTAGGGTATAGAGCAAATGATATTTGCAGCACACATAGCCACAAAAAGGACTAGAAGTGAGAATATATAAAGAATTCCTACAAATAGCTAAGAAAAATACAAATAATTCAACAGCAAAATGATCCCAAATCACAAACAAGATCTTCACAAAGAAGAAATCAAATGATAAAAGTACAGAAAAAGTTGCTCAATTCCATTTATAATCAGAGAAATGCAAATTTGGACTATAATAAAATACCAAAATATAACTACCAGATTAGGAAAAAAAAATTAGTCTGACAACAGCTCTCGCACACTGCAGGTAAAAATGTCCTAGATCATTATTCCTCTACGTGAAGCCAAGTGTGGCCTGCCATAGTTGTATGACTTTGATTATTTAGCCCGAACCCCAAAACACCAAGAGTGGATCTGGCAAAGGTTAATGATGGTCCAGTTTTGAGGAGGGCAGAGTAGAGGCAATTTGATAGAAAGAGTGAGGTTCCTGATGGACACTGAGTGGCTGTATTAGCACTGAACTGCTCGATGAGCACCCATCAAACCATACTTGAGGACTTTATTTACTTGAGAGTGGTGTAACTGTCTTCTCACTGTTAAGCTATTGTTACTTTGCATCTTTCTTGAAGATTTAACTAATTCTAACTGATAAGCCTTTTCATGAGCAACATTTTGGGGTAGCTATTATTTGTCAAGCACTAAGTGCTTCACATAAGTCACCTCATTCAATGAACTCAAAAACAATAGGAAGTAAGAACTTAGACACAGAGAGGTTTAACAAATGTGTGCTCAAGTTACACAAGAGGTTTAATTCCAGCTCGTATATTCTTATTTATTTATTTATTTATTTTTGGGAGACAGAATCTTACTTTGTCACCCTCAGTACAGAGCCCCAGTGTCATAGCTTACAGTAACCTCAAACTCTTGGGCTTAAGCAGTCCTCTTGCCTCAGCCTCCCAAGTAGCTGGGAGTACAGGTGCCTGCCATAAATAACTCTTGGCTATTTTTTAGAGATGGGTTCTTGCTCTAGGTCAGGCTGTTCTTGAACTTCTGAGCTCAGGCGATCCACCCTCCTTGGCCTCTCAGAGTGCTAGGATTATGGGTGTGAGCCACTGTGCCTGGCCCTGAGTTTACATATTCTTAACTATATTTTATACTCCTGCCTGCCCACCTGTATGTGAGCCTTATTTATCTTTGTGTTCTTTGTAATACTTACCAGTAGTTTGCATATAACTCTTGATTCATATGTAAGTATATTCCCTAAAATACTGACTTGGTTTAATCAAACAAAATAAAGCATGCATCAACTTTTTAACTAAGGAATTCTTTTGCCATTCACTCATTCATTTATGATAGGTCTTGCTAAGTTTAAATTCTTTTTGTTTAAGCAAAGTGGATTTTCAGTACAGAATAAGATTAACTTTGTAAGAAATTACCAGAAACTGGGTGGCGCCTGTGGCTTAAAAGAGTAGGGTGTCGGCCCCATATACCAGAGGTGGTGGGTTCAAACCCAGCCCCGGCCAAAAAACTGCAAAAAAAAAGAAAAAAAAAAGAAATTACCAGAAACATATCTTGACAATAAGTCTTTAGATTTTAGTAGTTGCTCTTCATGATAAAAACAAATCAACACATATCCAACAAAGCCCATGCAGAAAATCATTATAAAGGAAAGTATCTGGGATTCAATCATTTCCCATGTGTAGTATCCTAAGGGTTTGTTTCCTTCTTTTTTTTTTGAGACAGCCTCAAGCTATCCCACAGCTCACAACAACCTCCAACTCCTGGGCTCAAGCGAGTCTCCTGCCTCCGCCTCCCAAGTAGCTGGGGCCACAGGGGCCCGCCACAACGCCCGGCTATTTTTTGGTTGCAGCCATCATTGTTGTTTTGGTGGGCCCGGGCTGGATTCAAACCCGCCACCTTAGGTGTATGTGGCTGGTGCCTTAGCCACTTGAGCCACAGGCACCGAGCCTGTTTCCTTTCTTAATGAAGGTAAATTTATCAGCAAAGACTGAAAGTACATTTTGTTAAGGGCATTCAAATTGTGAAGTGTTAATTTGTCTTCCAAAAGTTCTTGAAAACATCTCTACTTGCAACAATTGATTTCTTCATCACCATAGGTGGGAAAAATGATAGCCTGATTCCTAGGAACAAGAAAAGGATGTGTATCAGAAGAGTGGCGCAAACACGAATTTGAAATACAGGTGTTCCCTGTGTTAAATAAAAAGTAGTCCTTTCCCCATTTTCACAAACAGTTATTGAGCACTGACTTTGTGCCAGGATCTGCTCTACTCTGGAATTTATCACCAAATGTACTTGATGAAAACACAGACAATAAACAGAGAAAGCACATTATAGAATGTCAGGCAGTGATAAGTTTAGGAAGAAATATGAGGCAGGGTGGAGGTGACTAAAGGCTGGGTAAAGATGCACTGGTCAAAGAAGCCACATGTCATTTGTTGATGTGCCATCTGAGCAGAGACTTGAATGCAGTGAGGGGAAAGTCAGGCCTATTTCTGGAGGAAGTACTTTCTAGATCAGTGTTTTTCAATCTTTTGAATCTCACAGCACCTTCGAACCTATAGTTAAACTTCCTTGGCATACTTAAATTATGTTGATCAAAAAAAATTTTTTTGAGTGAAAAAAAAGACTATACTTACTGTGCTTTGAACTTCTTTCAAAAATAATTTAATGAATGATCCTTAAAACGTTTCGTGGCTCAAGATCTTCTCATGGCACACCAGCGTGCCAGAGCACACCAGTTGAAAATTGCTGTTCCAGATAGACAGGCAGGAGCCTTGGGATGGGCTGCCAGTGAGAGAGGGGGGCCCGAGGCCCTGCGGTGAGTGAGGCAGTCACGGTTCAGTGCTACAATGGGAGCTATGGATGCGAGAGAGTGCACATGTAATACAGATATTCAATTAAGAAAAGTTTAGAGTCGACTTTAGGATAAATTTTTAGTGACAAAACATATCTAAGAGGGTAAACACAATCATTGTTGCAGTGGCTATCTCCTATCTGTTGAGTTTTTCAGGCCTTGTTTTGGGACTTGGAGTAAGCAGCTTCTGAAATGCTCCCAGGGCCTCTGCCTCCTGGCATTCACGCCCTCTACCATCACCTGCTTTGGAGGGCAGAGAAGACCTGCTGACAGGATTCTAACAAGTAGAGTGTGGCAAAAGCGATAGAATGTCATGTCTGTGCTTAGGTTACACAAGACTGTCACTTTCGTCTTGCTAGCTAGCACCCCTTCTGTCACTCGTGCTCTTTCTTGCTTGCTCATTCTGAGAAGCCTGCTGCTCGCCGTGACAGGCTCTGCAGACCCCACAAGGAACTGAATCTCGTTACCAGCCACATGAGTAAGTCAGCCAGCAGATCCTTTCCTATCAGGGCCTTGAGATGGCTTCAGCCTTGTGAGAGACCCACAGCCAGAGGACCCAGCTAAGCCATGCTTGGATTTCTGACCCACTGAATCCATATGAAATAATAAATGTCTTTTTTTTAAACCACTAAGTTTGGGGATAATTGTTATATAGTAATAGATAACTAATATAGGGCTACAGTTCTGTTTTTAAATTGAGCAGTAAGAATCATGTAATATTGACTAATAATTGTATTTCCTTGATTCACTCTTTAGTTTTGAAACATACAATAATTGTAAGAGAATGAATTTTAATTTTAAGAAGTTATGCAGAAACCTCTTGAAGGTTATACAAAAACCTCTTGTATATTCAGTATACAAACATAGAGGGCATATGGAGTAAAATATTTTATTACAAATGAAATCTTATACTTTCCTGTTTTGTTTGTTTGTTTATTTGATTTTTGAGACAGAGCCTCAAGCTGTCCCCCTGGGTAGAGTGCTGTGGCATTACAGCTCACGGAAATCTCCAACTCCTGGGTTCAAGCAAGTCTCCTGCCTCAGGCTCCCAAGTATCTGGGACCACAGGTGCCCACCACAATGGCCGGCTATTTTTTGGTTGCAGCCATCATTGTTGTTTGGCGGGCCTGGGCTGGATTGGAACCCGCCACCTTAGGTGTATGTGGCTGGTGCCTTAGCCACTTGAGCCACAGGCGCCGAGCCTGTTTGTTTTTGAGACAGAGTCTTACTATGTCACCCTAGGTAGAGTGCCATGGCGTCACAACTCATAGCAACCTTGAATTCTTGGGCTGAAGCGATTCTTTTGCCTCAGCCCCCAAAGTAGCCAGGATCACAGGTGCCTGCCACAACGTCTGGCCATTTTTTGGTTGTAGTTGTTATTGTTGTTTGGCAGGTCTGGGCTGGGTTCAAACTTGCCAGCTCCAGTGTATGTGGCTGGCACCCTAGCTGCTGAGCTACAGGTGCCAAGCCCAAATCTTATCCTTTCTAAGCAAGAAATAAGATACCTAGCAATTCACATTCTGTTTTACTGTTTTAAACTTTAAATTCTAAGTGAGCACATGGAATATGAAAGCTCTGTTTCTTCTTTACAATCATTGTTTAATTATTCATTTACTATTCATATTTACCATTATTGTTTATTTTGAATCCACTGTTTAACCCTAGAAGCAGTTAATACTACAGGGTTGGAAACACAACCTCTGCCCAAAGCAATTGCTCCCAAAACAAATGTGTAGCAGTCTACCTGTGTCAGGGATGACAGTGTAAGTGGGGCTTTTCATTAAGTTCACTGTAGAAAACAATGATTATTAAAAAGTAAACAATAGCAATGTGCTAAATTGAAGGTAATGTATATATTATTAAAACTCAGCAGTATCCACAGCAATTGCTTAGAGCAATTGACAAAAGGCTTTACCATTATTTAACATTGCTGGAACCTAATGATAATAAAAAGTGGAGCTATCTATTTTAGTTGGTTTTAGCTTCATTTTAGATTGTCTACAGACAAGTACCCCGATTTGCCTGCATTCGGGGTGAGCTGCTCCTACCCACCTGTCCTTGCTATGATACCACTTTGTTGTTCTCCAGGCACATAGTGGCTGCTCAATAAATATTTGTTCTCTGGAATGGACCTAAATAAACCCAAACAAAACATTCAATTGTTTCGTATTGTTAAACAAAAAGAAAATAAAATGAGAAAAATATAAGTTGAAAATAAACTGCCCTGATTAAGAACAAAAAATTAATAATTAATATAAAACCTCCAGGAAGTAGATTAGAAACCTCAAAAAACAAGTCACACCTCTTTAAAGTTAATCTTTGTGGCTTGGCGCCTGTGGCTCAAGTGGCTAAGGCGCTAGCCACATACACCTAAGGTGGTGGGTTCAAATTCAGCCCAGGCCCGCCAAACAACAATGATGGCTGCAACCAAAAAATGGCCGGGTGCCGTGGCGGTCGCCTGTAGTCCCAACTATTTGGGAGGCTGAGGCAGGAGATTCGCTTGAGCCCAGGAGTTGGAGGTTGCTGTGAGCTGTGATGCCATGGCATTCTACCCAGGGGGACAGCTTGAGGCTTTGTCTCAAAAAAAAAAAAAAAGTTAATCCTTGTAATTCTATTTCCAAAGAGGCTTGTACTTCTTTGCGAATTTAGCCTAAGTCACAGTCAAAGGTACTGTTCGACATTAAAGTTTATTACTTTTTATAAACTCACTTGTAAAAAATATGATATGGAAGCTTAGGCAATTTGGGGGTAAGTGGCATTTGGTTCAAAGACTTTTTTTTTAATTAAATCATAGCTGTGTACATTAATACAATTATGGGGTACGATGTGCTGTTTTTACATGCCATTTGAAATATTTTCATCAAACTGGTTAACATAGCCTTCACCGCATTTTCTTAGTTATTGTGTTAAGACATTTATATTCTACACTTAGTAAATTTAACATGTACCCATATACAATGCACCGTAGTTGTGGTCCCACCAATTACCCTCCATCCACCCACCTCTCCTCACCCCTCCCCTCCCCTCCCTCTCCTCTTTCCCCTTCTTCTTGGGCTATAATTGGGTTATACCTTTCATATGAAAGCTACAAATTTGGTTCAAAGTAGGGCTGAGTACATTGGATACTTCTTCCATTCTTGAGATACTTTGCTAAGAAGAATATGTTCCGGCTCCATCCACGTAGACATAAAGAGGTAGTCTTCTCAAAGACATTTTGATCCAGCCTCTTCAGTTATTTCAGCTTAGAGGAGGAGAGAAAACAAATATAAGGTAGAAGAGAAAATTAGCAAATAGATGAATTGTGTGGTTTAGTCATGCTACTGTTAGCTTTTTCCTTCTGCCTTGCACATTGTTTAATCCAAGAATAGGTATATGTTTTAGGAGTAGAAAAATAGGCCAATATTATTGTGAGTGCCTGTAGCCAGTGAATAATGTCATTTGAGGCTCATCCCCATTTTAATGCACAAAAAGGCTTTCATTTATATTGTTTGGTCTCTTTTAATGGGCCTGCCACAATTACTGCTTCAAATTCTAAAAGTGTGGCTCGGCACCTGTAGCACAGTGGTTATGGTGCTGGCCACATGCACCAAGGCTGGCAGGTTCGAACCTGGCCCAGGCCAGCTAAACAACATTGACAACTGCGACAAAAAAATAGCTGGGAGTTGTGACGGGCACCTGTAGTCCCAGCCATACACAGCCATACACAGCCTCCTTGGGAGGCTGAGGCAAGAGAATTGCTTAAGCCCAAGAGTTTGAGGTTGCTGTGAGCTGTGATGCCAGAGAACTCTACTGAGGGCAATATAATGAAACTCTGTCTCAAAAAAAAAATTCTAAAACTGAGCCTATTTATGCTGACTTTATGGAAAAGATATTGCAGATTATTCATGAGACATCCTTCTGGTCAACTGTCTGTAAATGTAAACAATTAAGTGGGGTTTCTGGCAAAGCTTTTTTTTTTTTTTTGGTTGCAGCCATCATTGTTGTTTGGCGGGCTGGGCTGGATTCAAACCCGCCACCTCAGGTGCATGTGGCTGGTGCCTTAGCCGCTTGAGCCACAGGCACCGAGCCTCTGGCAAAGCTTTTTAAGGAGGATTGACTCAGATGCCATACACAGTTTCACCCTTCCCACTTCCCCTCTTTTTTTTTTTTTTTTTTTGAGACAGAGTTGTATTCTGTTGCCCAGGCATGAGTGCAGTGGTGTCATCACAGCTCACTGCAACCTCAAACTCCTGGGCTCAAGTGATCCTCCTGCTTCAGCCTCCCAAGTAGCTGGGACTATAGGCAGGCACCACTGCACCAGGTCAATTTTTTCTATTTTTTTTTTTTTTTGAGACAGAGTGTCACTTTGTTGCCCTTGGTAGAGTGCTGTGGCATCACAGCTCACAGCTCAAATTCTTGGGCTTAAGCGATTCTCTTGCCTCAGCTTCCTGAGTAGCTGAGACTACAGGCACCTGCCATAGCGCCGGGCTATTTTTAGAGACGAGGTCTCGCTCTGGCTCATTCTGCTCTCAAACCCATGAGCTCAGGCAATCCACTTGCCTTGGCCTCCCAGAGTGCTAGTATTATAGGTGTGAACCATGGGACCCTGTTAGGAGCCGAGAGCTCAGCCACCCCCAGCCTGAGATCCTTTTAACCTTGGACATACCCGACCGTCCGGGGGCTGTTTGCGCAGGAGCCGATGTCCCGAGAAAAACTACGGGACGTTCCGAGAGCCTAGTGCCAACTCCCCCGAACAGATAACTGACTTAGACCAACTCCCACCTTCACCTCCTCCTTCTGCATGCTTAAAACCAGGCTCGCTGCCTCCAATAAACAGACCTTGACAAGGGTTTGCTTGGTCTCGCTCTTCTTTCTCACCTATTCCCTTTCAGGCTTGGTCTCCCTCGGTCCCCCCCGAATGACTGAGTCCCGCGGGATGGGACAGGACCCTGCCAATTTTTTTATTTTGAGAAGAAACCAACTCTCAGTTTTGTTCAGGCTGGTCTTGAACTCCTGAACTTGACCAATTGGCCTTCCAGAGTGCTAGGATTACAGTTGTGAGCCACTGTGCCTGGCCCCCACTTCCCCTCTTTCTTCCTGAAACTTCCACATCTAACCAGACCTTCAGAAGCCATCTGGAGGATGACAGAACTAGAAGGAACTTGGGTTGCAGATAAATATCAGGCAATGCCACACTAGCCTGGCACTTGCAGGGTTCTTTAAACCCTCGACTTGGTTAACTATTATTTTTCATCTACATGAAATCACAGTAGAAAGTTCTGTTTTTTGACAATAGCAGTATACTTCAACTTCAACTTGGAATTAGAATGCACAGTATAAAATAGTTTGATTTGGTTTTGTAGGGCTCTCAGTCCTCTCTTTAATCTGCCTGCTTGCTTTCACCCTCCTCAGCTCTCCCAACTTGTGAATTTCTTTTTTTTTGAGACAGAGCCTCAAGCTGTCCCCCCTGGGTAGAGTGCCATGGCATCACAGCTTACAGCAACCTCCAACTCCTGGGCTCAAGAGAGTCTCCTGCCTCAGTCTCCAAGTAGCTGTGACCACAGGCGCCCGCCACAACTCCTGACTATTTTTTTTTTTTTGTGGTTGCAGCCATCGTTGTTTTGTTTGTTTGGCAGGCCTGGGCTGGATTCAAACCCACCACCTTAGGTGTATGTGACTGGCGCCCTAGCCACTTGAGCCACAGGCACCTAGCCCCAACTTGTGAATTTCATCATCACTTTCACACTTGCTAAATCTTTTTCTATTTGGTTATACATACTGTATGTCATCCAAGCTTTGCAAGAAGTGATGCAAATGTTTGCAAATAACTGATGATCTCCTTGGACCTCTCTTGTAATAATCTACGTTTATTTTAAATAGGCAAGTCAAACAATAGTAGATGGTTTTAAGATGACAAAATTGAACAAATTACCTACTCTGTAAATTCAACACCCTGGATTTTGAAAAACACCTTTATATTCACTTCATATTTATTATTTTTTGTATGTCTTCTAAGGGACATACTTATACTAAATACATCTGGTAATATATTTTAGAAACACTTAATAGTTTATTACTATACCACTAGAAATCTTCAACTTTAAGAAACCAATGCAGGATGGTGCCTGTGGCTCAGTGGGTAGGGCACCGGTCCCATATACCCAGGGTGGTGGGTTCGAACCCGGCCCCGGCCAAACTGCAACAAAAAAATAGCTAGGCATTGTGGTAGGTGCCTGTAGTCCCAGCTACTTGGGAGGCTGAGACAAGAGAATCACCTAAGCCCATGGAGTTGGAGGTTGCTTTGAGCTGTGTGACACCATGGCACTCTACCAAGGGCGATAAAGTGAGACTCTGTATCTAGAAAATAAATAAATAAATAAATAGCAATAAATAAATAAAAATAATTAAAAATAGAAACCAATGCAATAAGCCACAAAAATGATTCTATTGGCTTGACGCCTGTGGCTCAAGTGGGTAAGGCGCCAGCCACATACACCTAAGGTGGCGGGTTCGAATCCAGCCCAGGCTTGCCAAACAACAATGATGGCTGCAACCAAAAAATAGCCGGGTATTGTGATGGGTGCCTGTGGTCCCAACTACTTGGGAGGCTGAGGCAGGAGACTCTCTTGAGCCCAGGAGTTGGAGGTTGCTGTGAGCTGTGATGCCACAGCACTCTACCCAGGGGGACAGCTTGAGGCTCTGTCTCAAGAAAAAAAGAAGATTCTATCATCTTGCAGTTCTGCCATCTAGAAAAGCTCTTATTTCATAGTAACCAAGAAAGCTATGGGTTCCATATTCATAGATTCTGGCTTGACATATTAATGAATATAATATTTGGGTAGGGAATAAAAGCAATAACCCCCATTTCTGCTTTTAGCAACTTTAGTGATGTCAGAAGCTTAGTGACAGACATTAAGGAATAATGGCCATTTTCTTTAGACCTGGAAAATTTTCAAGTAAACATTAATGGACCAAGAAACAAGGATCAGTTATATATACATATATATGTAATATGTATACATATATTATTATTAATGATATTACTTTTACCATTTTTTATAGAAGTAAGGCAACTGTGTGTGTGTATATATCCATAGTATATAAATATGTGATTATATATAATTATTCATGGTATTACTTTTAAGATTTCTGATAGACATAAAGCAATTGTGTCTATTTCTGCTTTGATATGATTGATTCAATGAACATAGACACTAAAAATCAATTGTCAAATAAGATTTGAGTTTTGTTTTGTTTTCTTTTTTTTTTCTTTTTGAGACAGAGTCTCACTTTGTTACCCTTGGTAGAGTGCTGTGGCGTCATAGCTCACAGCAACCTCAAAGTCCTGGACTTAAGCAATTCTCTTGCCTCAGCCTCCCAAGTAGCTGGGACTACAGGCGCCCGCCACAATGCCTGGCTATTTTTAGAGACGGGGATCTTTCTCTGGCTCAGGCTGGCCTGGAACCTGTGAGCTCAGGCAATCCACCCGCCTCAGCCTCCCAAATGCTGGGATTACAGGTGTCAGCCACTGCACCTGGCTAGATTTTAGTTTTCTATCTTTAGGATTGACATGGTTAAAAATATTGATTTAGCAAAAACCTGAACTTTGACCTAATCCTAAAGTTTAAACGATATGATTGAAGAATACACCTTTCATTGCAATTTGTTTACTTCAATGTTTTGCCATTTCCTGTTCCATGTAATCATGCAACTTCTATAATCTACTTTTCAGACAATTTAGGTAAATTGACATTTTTTTTCACTTTTGACAAAAGACTTAAAATCAGAGATATTTCAACCGATCCTTGAGGACTTTTAAGCAACTGAGGTCTTGGCAGTGTGTAGCCAACTCAACCTCGCCAAAGTAAATGCAGGAGTGAAGAAAACAATTTCTGCAAAACATTTGCATGTGAAAGGGAGCATGGTATGGAGGAAGTGATGCCTTCTGCAGTCCTAATTTCTGAAAGACTTTTTTTTTCACTTCCTAGGTGTGTTGGTGGGCAGTTTACTATCTCAAACCTCAGTTTCTTCATCTACAGAAGTTATCAATTTTTCTCTTCGGGTTCCATATTGGGAAGATCATTTGAGTTTATAAGGGAGCTGGTGTAAAACAAAGCACACGGACCAGCAATTCAGGCGCTGAAGTGTTGGTTGACGGCTCGGCATGGAAAATGGAGCTCATGGAATAGTGTGAGCTTCCCTCTGTGCTGTGGGACACAGACACTGCAAATCGGTTTTCCTCTGACTGGTCAGCTTGCCCAAAGTGAAATCTTCACACTTACTGCCCTTGGTCTGTGTGTCTGGGAGGTAGTGGCTGGGGTTGGGGGAGGAGGAAGACTAGCTGTGTTCTTTGATGTGAGCGGTTCTGTAGGGATCCTGGTCGCATGGAGTAGGGAAGGGATCCAGGGGGTCTTTACAGCCTTCATGTACCTCCCATTTTCCATGCAACCTGTATCCATGCCATAATTTGTTCTTCGAATCTATACTTTCAGAATCTTTCCGGAGTGCCTCTGTAGGAGCAATCGTCTAGCTTTTAGATCCTGTGGCTTGTTGCCTACATCTGGGTTCCTCTGGTCTTCTCAGTCAGTATTACTCATTCTCCTTGTTCTAGCTTCCACCACTTGGTCACTGTCTCTTGTCTGTTATTATTCCCTGACATGATGCTAGGGGATATAATGATGGATGTCACTGATGACCTCACCAGAGGAATTCTGCTGGAGGGATTGAGACGACATTGAGATGGAATGGAGACGACTGAAAAGAAAATGTGGGAAGCAAATAGACAACTTTACTGAGAAGTTTGGCTCATCAGGAAGATAGAGATGAGGCAGTAGCTGGAAAGTGAAGTGGAGCTGAAAAAGGAGGAGAGCTATCTTCACTATCAAAAGAATTTTTGACTGTGTTAAATCACGTTATATACCTACCTTTCTGTCTAGAAAATTATCCTTTTTTTGGCCGGGGCTGGGTTTGAACTCGCCACCTCTGGCATATGGGGCTGGCGCCCTACTCCTTTGAGCCACAGGCACCGCCCTAGACAATTATCTTTTTATTTTCCAAAGTAGAAAGCATTTGATTGTTTGTGATGATTAGTATCACAAATTCTGCCACTCTGAACATCTCCTTTGTGCCCTTTATAACAAGTAAAATGGGTACAAGTCAAAAAAGACTATGAACTTGTATCCTTCCCAAGTGGAGACAGTGCAGTTAGATGCAGCTAGATGTCAGAGGTTTAGGAATGACTTTCCTAGGATGGTGTTCTCTGCAGGGGGTACCTGGGTACGTTAAATACCCAGGGAGTATGCCCTTTCTTTTTCCCTCTTGTAATTCAATCACCCCCAAAGCTTTTCTTTTTACTTGGAGTGGATAGGCTGTAAACAGATTTGATGTTGTTTTGTATTATTTGCTGCTATTACAACATTAAATGACCTTACTTGAAGCTTGAGTACACTTGTAGGTGATTATATTTATGTGAATTAGTTCTTGAAGTCTGAGCTGAACTCATGACATAAGTAAGGAGGAAAGGAGAATGTCTCAGAGTCATTTTCTCTTTCTATTTGAATATATCACTAATTTTGAAGCCCAAATCTATGTTTTTGGTTACTTTAGTTGTTAAGCATTCAGTATGAATCAAGGGGGCAAGTAATTATCTCCAGAAGTACGCGAATACTTGTGCAGAGTTAATACCTTATGAGGTGTGAAGTGTGTGTCCGCACTTACTTATAAAGTAAGCGGGTAGGAGCCAGCTGTAGTAGTGTATGGCCTGTTGGGAATGAATTGGATTCTGTTTTTGAGGCTCATGGGAATTTTATATTCCAATAACATGAATCATCTTTAGCTCTCTTTTGAGTTCATTCACCTCCGTCACTTTTTCAAAGTATTAATCATGACTAGCAAAATCTAAGGTGAATAGAATAATGGCTATATGCTCAGACTGGTTTCAACTTCACTTAAATGATTTTCTGAATTGCTTATGTGGCCTGTCAGCCATGACTATTCCCCTTCAAATATGGTTATTATTATACTTTCTGCTTTCAGGGGATGGAAATAATTAAAGTCACAGACACTATTATAACGATTTTAGCAAACATATTCAATCATCACTCATAGATTTGCTGACAATAAATCTCAATTTTATCATTTTCTTCTTTCCTCTATTCCCTCTGATGATGTACAGTTCAAAGACTTGGATATTATGCTACTTGCTACATGTACGTCCTTGAGCAAGTTACTCTTTTGAACTTTGTTCCCTAAAAATTAGAGATAAGAATATCAACCTAAGGAAGTTTCTATGGTGACTGCATGAAATACTGTGTGTAAAATAATTAGAATTTGGGTCCTGAGAAGTAACAGGTATTTCATAAACATTTAACTCAAGGTGAATTGTTTCCTGAGAAGTAATACATATGTACTTTATATTTTTCTACATATGGTCAATATAGGAAACTTGGTACAAAAAAGCATAAATTAGGACCGCCTGTAGAACCATAAAACAGGTATAATAACTATTAACAAATTGGTAGGTTAAGTGAAAAATTATGTAAAATTCTGAGCCCCAGAACCTAGAACTTAGGTTCAAATATATATATATATTTGTGGGGTTTTTTTTTGATCTGATAAATGTACTTGGTCTCTCTGTCTCTCTCTCTCATCTAGCTATCATCTATTTACCTGTCTAGCAATCAATCTATAGTGAAATAAGGTGATAAAATTAGTACTTTAAAAGATCTATATTTTTATCTATAGATACATCTGTATCCATAAATACATCTTTACTTGCATCTCTAGGGATAACATGGTTGAAACTGCTAGATAAACCTTGCCGCAGGGATGGAAGGGTTTTTTGCTGTCAGGGGTTCTGATCCGTTCCAGCTAATGTCAGCAAGTGCTGCTCACATCATGCAAGGTGGGCCAACATCTGACATCTAACAGGCACAGGCCTCTCTCCTCTGTTCTTGACAATTTAGAGAAATGAAAGTGCTATCTTGTTGTAGTGTTTTTGTTCAAAGGTGTTTTGTAGATCCTGTATCACTGGGAGTAGGAAGTGCTGTGTTAAGAGTATAACTAACTCCTGGAGACCTCAAGCTTGCGGCAGTGTAAAGGGAACATCAACCGGAAGTGGATCTTAGCACGCTGTCAGGGCTGACAGTTCTCACATCCGGTGGGCTTCCTTTGACCAGTAAGAATTACACATACTCCAGCTGCGAGTAGGAACTTAGAGTCTCAGAAGTCTGTTCAGGGGCACCAGACTGGTGACATCAATCATTTGGATTTGGGGGGATACCTGCCATTCATTTTGCTGTATTATCTAAGGCAGGTTATATGTTACCTCTCTGAGCTGCAGTTTCTTTAAGAGATGCAAACATTGTAATCTAATTAATTGTACCCTCACATTAATCTGAACTAAAAAAAAAAGACTCTTGCGGGCAGCGCCTGTGGCTCAGTGGGTAGGGCACCAGCCCCATATACTGAGGGTGGTAGATTCAAACCCGGTCCCAACCAAACTGCAACAAAAAGATAGCCGGGCACTGTGGCAGGTGCCTGTGGTCCCAGCTACTCAGGAGGCTGAGGCAAGAGAGTGGCCTAAGCCCAGGAGTTGGAGGTTGCTGTGAGCTGTGTGACACCACGGCATTCTACCGAGGGTGACAAAGTGAGACTCTATCTCTACCAAAAAAAAAAAGACTCTTGCTTGCAAGCAATAGCAATTTAA
The DNA here is from genome assembly GCA_963575145.1 of Galago senegalensis. Taxonomy (NCBI): domain Eukaryota; kingdom Metazoa; phylum Chordata; class Mammalia; order Primates; family Galagidae; genus Galago; species Galago senegalensis. The sequence continues at coordinate 1,387 of CAUYTI010109070.1, read as the reverse complement.
GGTTAAATGTAAATAAAAAGAGAATTTATCACCTGTAGGATAATGTGAGAATAACTAACATCTGTTGAGAATATTCTATTTGGCAAAATCTGTTGTAAGGGCTTTCCATGTATTTGCTTGTTTAATCTTTCCACAGTTCTATACTGCAGGTGCTATTATTATCATCTCCATTTTACACATAGGGAAACAGTGGCACAGAGTAGTGCCTAAGGATATCCACTTAATGAGTATAAAGCTGGGAAGCTGGAATTCAAATTTATAGTAGATGCTCAATAAATAGGTGTTGAATAAATACATAAACATGAACTGGCCAGACAGTGATTTATGAAGCCCAAACCATGATTTTCTTGCGGTATGACTCACTTAGTTTATTTCTGTTTTATGGTAATGGTGGCATCCTTATCCTTACCCATCTCTGGTTTTTGGTCACCTGATGAGCCAATGGATGAATGCCATTCCTGGGATTAACACCTTACGCAGGCTCTACTGATGGGAGATCAAGAGCCTAATCTCATATATGAGATGGCAAGCACAGGAATTATTCCATTACTGTGTAATCGCCAGTCAGACTTCAAAGCCTTTGAATAAGGACAAAAATGTGTGCTGAGTTAAGCATAGCCAAAAGGACTTGCCTCTACCTTTAAAAAGATCTCTATATTTCATTCAATGCATTTTCCCCCATTTAGACTTTGCCTTCTTTCAAAAGAAATTTGAGGTGATCATGAAACCTATTGGCTCTCACTATTCCCTAGGAAGCACACTTTATAGCTGCCCCAATTTCCATTTAGAATATGAGATGACCAAAAGTTACCATAAAGCCAAGATAAAAAAAATGCACATGCTAAAAGTGTAAAAGAGAAAACAATAAAAAGAAAGCATATGAACGAAGATAGCCACAACTCCATCATGTGTCTTTCCCAAAGGGACTGCTCACCCCTTTGCCATTCAGATGAGTGTATAATATACTCCACCAGGTTGGGTTAGGGCTGTTAGGGGGATGTGGTGGGCCATGATGCTGTGGTACTTCCTACCTGCCTATGAGTAGAACACCCTATGGCCCAAAGAGTAGAACGAGTGCCCAAATGTTGTATAAAGTCAAAACCAGAGTACAAGCAAGTCCAAAACTGAGTCCTCTTCAGAGGACTGGGCAGAGAGTGGTAAGAGACTCTTTAAATGAGGAGTAGGAGAAATATGCTAGGGATTGAACAATTTCTGCTAGACTTGGCAAGTAGGAAATATGATTGCCTTTTTTTTTTTAAGACAGAGCCTCAAGCTGTCACCCTGGGTAGAGTGCTGTGGCATCACAGCTCACAGCAACCTCCAACTCCTGGGCTCAAGCGAGTCTCCTGCCTCAGCTGCCCAAGTAGCTGAGACCACAGGCACCCGC
>CAUYTI010109068.1:0-27842 GCA_963575145.1 Galago senegalensis | reverse complement strand
CGCCTGTGGTCCCAGCTACTTGGGAGGCGGAGGCAGGAGACTCGCTTGAGCCCAGGAGTTGGAGGTTGCTGTGAGCTGTAATGCCACGGCACTCTACCCAGGGGGACAGCTTGAGGCTCTGTCTCAAAAACAAAAAAAAGAAAAAAATAGCTGAGTGTTGTGGCGGGTGCCTATAGTCACAGCTACTCAGGAGGCTGAGGCAGTAGAATCACCTAAGCCCAGGAGTTGGAGGTTGCTGTGAGCTGTGATGCCACTACTGAGCGAGGGCAATAAAGTGATACTCTGAAAAAAATAAAAATAAAAAAATAAAGTGATACTCTGTCTCAAAAAAACTCAAATTATATGGAGACTTTACAGCCTTTGTATTAACCTAGATGGAAGTGGAACACATTATTCTTAGTAAAGCATCACAAGAATGGAGAAGCACAGATCCTATGTACTCAATTTTGATATGAGGACAATTAATAACACAGTAGGGGTGGGGAAAGGGAAGAGCAGAGACAGAAAGGAGGGGGGGTCTTGGTGCTTGACACACCTTTTGAGGGCAAGACAGGATTATAAGAGGAACTTTACCTAACAAGTGCAATCAGTATAACCTGGTTTCTTGTACCCTCAATGAATCCCCACAATATATTAAAAAAAAAAAAAAGATTCAGTTGCTATTTTATTTTTTAATTTTTTTTAAATTTCAGATTAATATTAGAGTACAAATGATTAGGTTACAGTGTTTGCATTTGTTAAATAGGGTCCCTACTGTAGTTGTGTCCTGTACCCAGGAGGTGTGCTGTACACCTTTACATTATGCCCATTAGGTGGGACATACTGATCCCCCTTCCTCCTCTCCTCTCCCCCCACTTGCTATTTTTAGTGGATTTTCTTAATGATAAAACCAACTTTCTATTTTTCCTGGATAAATAAATGCTTGAACTCCTAAAAATTAATTAATTAATTAATTAATTAAATGTAAATAAATAAATAAAAATAAAAAAGAATAGGGCAGCACCTGTGGCTCAGTGAGCAGGGTGTGGGCCCCATATACCAAGGGTGGTGGGTTCAAACCTGGCCCCAGCCAAACTGCAACAAAAAATAGCTGGGCATTGTGGCAGGTGCCTATAGTCCCAGCTACTCGGGAGGCTGAGGCAAGAGAATCACCTAAGCCCAAGAGCTGGAGGTTGCGGTGAGCTATGACACCATAGCACTCTACTGAGGGTGACAAAGTAAAACTCTGTCTCTAAAAAAAATAAAATAAAAATAAAATAATAAAATAAAATAATAATGGACAGCACCTGTGGCTCAGTAGGTAGGGCACTGGCCCCATATACCAAGGGTGGCAGGTTTGAACCCAACTCCGGCCAGCTAAGGAATAATGACAACTGCAACAGAAAAATAGCCGGGCATCATGGCAGGCACCTGTAGTCCTAGCTACTTGGGAGGCTGAGGTAAGAGACTCGCTTAAGCCCAAGAGTTTGAGGTTGCTATGAGCTGCGATGCCACAGCACTCTACCAAGAGCAACATAGTGAGACTGTCTCAAGGAAAAAAAAATGTGCTTCCAAGAACACCATCAAGAAAGTACAGATAATTCAAAGAATTGGAGAAAAGTTTTATAAATCATGCGATCTAATAAAGGTCTGGTATCCAGAATACATCAAGAGGGTGGTGCCTATGGCTCAAAGGAGTAGGGTGCCAGCCCCATATGCTGGAGGTGGCACGTTCAAACCCAGCCCTGGCCAAAAAACTGCAAACAAACAAACAGAATACATTAAGAACTCTTTCAATTTGACAATAAAAAGTCAACACTATCTAAAATAGGCAATAATAGACATTTCTCCAAAGAAACACATGAAAAGATGCTCAACATCATTAGCCATAAAGAAAATGTAAATCAAACCACAGTGAGATACTACTTCGTACTCACAAGGGCACAGTAATCAACAGACAGATAATAACAAGTATTAGGGAAGATGTGGAGAAACTGGAACCTTATACACTGGGGGGGATATAACATGGTGGAAACCAGTCAGTTTCCAAATGATTAAACATAGTAACCAAATGATCTAGCAATTCTACTGGTATATACAAGACAACTGAAAACATGTCCACCTCAAAATTTGTACACAGATGATTTTAGCAGCATTGTTCACAGGAGCCAAAAGGTGGAAGCAGGGTGTCCATCAGCTGATAAATGGATTAACAAAATATAGCATATATCCATGTTATTCAATCATTAAAAAAAATGAGGCACTATTACTTGCTGCAAAGTAGATGAACCTTGGAAACATCCTAGGTAAACACAAAAGCCCACGGCGTGTTTGATTCCATTTATATAAAATATGCAAAATAAGCAAATCCACAGAGACCAAAAGATTAGTGGTTGCCAAAGGAGGCAGGAATGGTAATAGACACTGACTGCTAATGGGACAGTGATAAGAATGTTCTGGAATTAGTGGAAATGGCTGCACAACATTGTGCAGAAAAACCCACTGAATTATATACTTTAAAAGGGTGAATTTTATGGCATATGAATTATATCCAATAAAGCTGTTATACAAATAAATGTCAAGGCTGGGTGTGGTGGTTCATGCCTGTAATCCTTGTACTCTTGAGAGGCTGAGGTGGGTGGATCACCTGAGCTCAGGAGTTCCACAGCCGGGCATTGTGGTGGGCACCTGTAGGCCCAGCTACTTGGGAGGCTAAGACAAAAGGATCACTTGAGCCCAACACTTTGAGGTTGCTATGAGCTATGTCGCCATAGCACTCTACCCAGGGAGACAGAATAAGACTGTCTCAAAAAGAAAAAAAATTATGGCACATCAAAAATAACAATAATGCTCACAGCCAGGAGTTTGAGACCAGCCTGAGCCACATCTTGTCTCTACAAAAGATATAAAAACTAGCCAAGTGTTGTAGTAGGTGCCTATAGTACCAGCTACCTGGGAGGCCGAGACTCAACCTCACTTGAGTCCAGAAGTTTGAGGTTGCTATGAGCTATCATGACTTCATAGCACTGTCTAAGGTGACAGAGTAAGACTCTTTCTCTCTTTCTCAAAAAACAAATAAATAAAGTTTGAAAAGTAATACATGTTAAAGCTTCTTGAAAAGTTAAAATCCTGGGAGGCACCTGTGGCTCAGTGAGTAGGGCGCTGGCCCCATATACCAAGGGTGGCGGGTTCAACCCAGCCCTGGCCAAACTGCAACAAAAAATAGCTGGGCGTTGTGGTGGGCGCCTGTAGTCCCAGCTACTTGGGAGGCTGAGGTGAATCGCTTGAGCCCAAGAGTTTGAGGTTGCTGTGTACTGTGATGCCACAACACTCTACCAAGGGTGACATAGTGAGACTCTGTCTCAAAAGAATAATAACTTTTTTCAAAATTTAGAAGAATGTTTTACATTTTTGCAAATCTCTTTAATGTCCAGCTTAATAGAAGATAGCTGGATTCTCCTATTTGTATTTCTATATTTGCTTTTTGTTTTTTTTTGATTTGCAATTTGGCCGTGGCTGGGTTTGAGCCTGCCATCCTCAGTATATGGGGCCAGCACCCTACTCATTGACCCACAGGCGCCACCCCAGTGCTTCTATATTTGATCTATCATGATACATTGATTAAGAAGAAAATCTGGATTCACCCAGCATGGAGTTGCAAAATAGAGGAACATTTTGGGGTGGTGCCTATGGCTCAGTGAGTAGGGCGCTGACCCCATATACTGAGGGTGGCAGGTTTGAACCTGGCCCCGGCCAAACTGCAACAAAAAAAATAGCCGGGCGTTGTGGCAGGTGCCTGTAGTCCCAGCTACTCGGGAGGCTAAGGCAAGAGAATCGCCTAAGCCCAAGAGCTGGAGGTTGCTGTGATACCACAGCACTCTACCGAGGGCAACAAAGTGAGACTGTCGCTAAAAAAGAACAAAAAAAAAAAGAGAACATAATAGCCTTTTAACAGGCAATTGTGGATAATCATCTTTGATATCACACCAGAACTTAATAAGGAATACTTAATTTTAACATGGAATCTGAAACCCTATGAATTTTTCTTACTCTGTGACATTAAAATCCATTGTCCTTTCTTAAATTGCAAATGTACCTTTTACCAAATCTGATTTTCTAACTTCACACACTGGTCATCTGAAAAATATTGGTTCCCTGAGTTTTATGCTGCTCTTCAAGATGTCAATACATTTTATAATCAAATCCCAAAATACCACATTCATAACTTCACCACCAATCTCATCAGAAGGTCTTCAAGCTGCCAAGTTCATGATGATAAATACAAGTTTTCCAAAATTCTAATTTTTGCTTAGAAACTCTAATTTTACCATTGGTCATAAATATTGTTATTTTCTTTGAAGCAACAGGTTCACTATGTTTATTTCTGAGAAAAAGTTTGTCAGCCCCACATCTGAATAAACACAGTTATCTGTCACTTGTTCTTTCAAGTAAAACCGGAAGGAAAATGACTAGTTCAGTGTGCAACTCAAACAGTCCTAGAAGTGCTTTTCCTCGAGACAACACCAAGGCTCAGTCAGAATGTTTACTTCCTGTTTCCTCACACAGGGTATGAAAGGCGAGTACACAGCACCGAGTTAACAAAACGCCGCCATTCCCAATGAAGCGGCCATTCCCAATGAAGCCGGCCGGCGCAGGGAGAATATATGGGCAGAGCGCTCTGGGCCACCAGGCAGCCTGGAGTTCTGCCTGCAGCTCTGGCTGCCACTACTTCTGCACCTTTGGTGCATATGTCAACACAATGGAAAAAGCAAGAAGCCCATTGGCATCTCTATGAAAATCGCTTTGACTCACAGACCCCCTTGGAATGGTCTTGAAGGTCTGCAGGTACCACCAGTCTAGATGGCACTCCCTGCTGGCCTAGGGGAAGGCAGATAAAACAACAGCCAAAGTGACACAGAAGAGGCAGAGGAGAGTGCATGTGACTCCTGTCCTGAGGCAGGTGGGAGTGCTGACAGTATCTTTCTCCAAATTTTCTCCACTCTCTGGTGCCACCCAGCTGGGTATTCCAGACCCACACTGAGATCCACACTGACCCTTCTGGGATCCCTCCACCCCTCCACTTGGGCTCTCTCTGCCCAGCACCACCTGTCCATTCCCCTGACCTCAACACAGAACAGGCAGCTTCAACTCCTGGGATCATTTTCCTGCTTCCACACTACAGTGGGCCAAGAGGGAATGGGTGTGGTAGGGGAAAGAGGGCAAGAGGGCAGAAAAAGGAGAGGGTAGCAAACACTATGCCGCCAGACTCAGTACACCCTGGGGCAGGGAGGAGGCTTTCCCACCAATTCCCACCACATTGTCCTCCCTGCCAACTAGCTTCACTGCTATCAAAGGCATTTTCTCCCTTTCCTCTAAGACAGCTGAGATCTCCTAGAAGGGAATGCTCCTTCTCTCAGCACTACAGTCAAGAGCCCCCACCCAGCAAGCACTTAGCACTAGACCCCACGTTGGCTGAAAGCCCCGCCCCCCCATATTCAGTAAAACAATGTGAAGTCCACAGAGGAACAGATTTCTCTCACTGGAGACTGTTAGAACCACAGGAGCAGTAAAGCCACTTGGCTTGCAGAGCCAAACTGGGAAAACAAAGTGCCATTCAGGCCCCAGACACACAATAGGCCCTTGTCCTCTTTTCTGGTTCAAACCCAGAGCTGCTAAGCAGAGCCCCATGGGTGGCCCTTGGGCAGGGCTGCCCCTAGAATGTGTGGAGCCCCCAGATGTATATTTTGAGGACCTGTCTATATAAAAAACTTTAGACACTCAAAATCAGTGTCAGTATTATTCTAGAAGCCCAATCTTATGTGCTCCCACAAGAGAAATAGACTGTAGCCATCTCCCTAAATTCAGCTCAGACACGGGGACCTGGAACAAACAGCCCATAGAACCAAGTGGAGGGTGGAGGGATCCCAAAGGGTCAGTCTGGATCTCAGTGTGGGTCTGTAGCACCCAGCCAGAAGGGCACTGGGGCTCAAGCTGGTGCCAGGCACTGGAGAAGACTCAGAAAATTTGGAGAAAAGTACACCAAAGTGTGGGCTCCCCTAAGGTGAAGGTTCTGGGATGAGGGCCATGAGTGCCCAGGACTGAGAGTGGTGCTGACCCTGACGACACAGCCACCATGGGGGTTTGAAGGGTTACCGTGGTGACTCTCAAAAAAGAAACCTAGGAACCCAAAGCCCTGCCACTTCTTGTTTTCTCTTCTCCGGGGATATCCAGCCACCTGAGCAATTCAGAATCTCAGGCGACCCAAACATTGCATAAGCCAGGTCTTTACAGCTCTCCCATCATCTCTCCTCCCTGAGCACTTATTGGGTGAAACAGGTGGTTTGTTTAAATTTCATACCTTATCCCTGCTGATCTCTCTCAGTAAGATCAACAGGTAAGAAGCCAGGAAGAAGGAATGCAGGGAGACTTCGGTAGTTCTTTGAGGGAAGGACTGAACCTGGCCCATAGTAAATGCTCCAAAAAGGTGAGGAAAGAACAAACTTAGATAATCTACATACTGATAACCTGCTGTCAGGCAAGAAAGCATTCAATTCAACTTGAAACAGGCCCTGTCCTCTGCAGGCACATCTGCCATCGCCTCCAGTGGCACTCCAGGGACTGGTTCACAGCAGTGACACGCAAGTTCTAGCATGCACCAGTGGGAAGGGGCTTACCAGGCAGATAGCTGGAGCACCAGGTCCCCAGCAGGGAGGGGGCAAGGAGGTTGCCGTGGCTCCTCCCACCCTCCACCCCAGCACACAAGGGCAAAGTGTTGAGGCTCTGAAACCTGTCTAAAGTTCCCTATGTTCTGCCAAGATCCACGCCCAGCCACTGCCTGCTGTGGGAGGCTGATAGGAAGGAGGGCGGCATCCCCAGGACTAGCTGGCAAGGCCAGTGCACTCTCATTACCCACTCACTTTGCCTCTGCAGCACTGATCACAGCTGTAAGTGACCGGATCCGTGGCCTTCTGCCTCTCCTCTAGTGACAGGACATGAGGCTGGGGCCTTCTTTTCCTGGCTGTGTCTCTGGTTAGATGTGTGTATGTAGCTCGGTGATCGGAACACGTGGTGATTAGTAAACAGTTGTAGAACAAAGCAAGTTCTCCCTCAGCTGCCCAGCAGCCCTGGAGTCAAGAGCCAGCTGCGGGCCACTCAGTACTCAGTGATCATGCAAAGACCAAAACCCCTCAGAGGCCACGTGCCAGGTTGGGAGACTTCCAGCATCTATCCTCAAGTCTCATGCCAAGGCACAGAGAGAGTAACAAGGCAGACAACCTGGCCCTGCTGGGGAGCCAGGTTCCAGCCCCCCTTCCTCTTTCTCAGCCCTGCCTCAGACCTCCTGCAATGCTCCTTAGCTCCTCAGCAGGAAGGTCCCTCCTCTGCCTCAGTCCCTCCTCCCCTTCCTCCTCCAAAACAAACACCTGCGCCCATGTGTCCTTCAGCTACTGATTCTGCTGGACCTCCTGCTAGTGCTGCTGGGGCTTCTTAGGAACAAACGACTCCCAGCAGAGGCCAGTCTCTTCCCTGTCTCTCACTCGGTTCTCAGGGAAGCCACCAGTTCCACTCACCACATCTCCCAGGATGAGCTACCAGCCCCTGTGGTCTTCCTCAGCACTTCCCACAGCTTTGCTCAGAAAGCCTGTGCAGCTTGTCACTAGCCAGTTTTACATGTGCAGTCTCTGTTCCCGACAGGGTCAAGAGGGTCTCACTGCCTAAGCGACATGGCTGGCACTCAGGGTCAAGAGGGCCTCACTGCCTAAGCGACATGGCAGCAGGTCACTCACCCAAGTCTGCAGAGAACCTGAGTCTGTAGGAGCTGCCAGTCCTGAGACATGGCATATTCACCTTGGCCTCTTCAAAGCCTAAGAGCACTGGGTAGTTATGGAGCCAAGAGACCTTGAATACGAAAAGCATGGAACTGCAGAGAGTATGTAAGGTTTGTGCAGAGAACCTGGATCCCAGCCCTGGTTCTCGGTGACCTTGGCAAATTAGGCAAATCATCTACAAAACAAGAAACGTACATGAAAGTACTTTGCTCATCAGAAGGGTCTGTACAAATTGGTATAGGTTTCCAGAAATGGCCTCTCACCTTTTCCAACCTAGGATAAAGGAGTTCCAAGATATGGAGAACTGATAAACTAAGAAAAGAGGTCAAGTCTGAAATTCCAGGGAAAACTGTGGACCCAAGCCAGGGAGAGCCCGTCTTGTTTTGTAGGCTGATGTTTGTTGCTTTGCATGTCATCTCTGGGCTCTGTCTGGTATGTGTGTTAGCCTTGGCTAGACTCAAACTTCAGAATATCCAACACTGACATCAGTGAATGTCCATCGCCCTGGTGGATGAGAGAGAGTTACCAACATGGGGGAAAGGTGTGGAAAATGGTTGGCATTCTATATAATAAGGGGGAGAGTATTTAGCCTGAACTTTGGTGACCTAGGCAAAGAGGTACCTTGGCCTCAGTCTTCTGGGATGGAAATATCATATTCTAGGGCGGGCTGCAGAGAAGGTCTTCCAAGGATGGCCCAGAACCTGGGGTGGTCCAGGAAGGCCTCCTGCTACAGGAAGGGGACAAACTAGAGGCTGGTTAGCTCTCTCCTACCCTCGCGTGTCTTCTCATCCCTGATGGAGCATCCGTCACCAAGTATAGAATCTTTAGTCACATGCGTATGTCCCTTCCCTCACAGCAGTCTGTGAGCCCTCCAGGTGGTGAGGGAGACAGCAAGTAAAATCCTTTTCCCTCTTCCTAAAGAATTTTACGTTAAATACAGATTCATGTGCAAGTCAATCAGAATTCTTCCCTCTACCTACAGCTTCTAGAGAAGGGAAGTAAACAAACACCATGTCTTGAGTCCAGTAGAACTGATTGTGCTATTAACATTCTACTTCTAACAGTCTCATTTTGGGGGTGTGGATATGAGATGGGTGGGGAGATGAGAGACAGAAGAATAAATTAAAAGGCTTCCTCGCCCTCTAAACCACACTGAGCATGTGACTTGCAGATATTCTCTTCACCCTGGCTTCAAAGCAGAGCTCCAGCCAAGTGAAGAAGGCCTAGGAGGAGAGGCTAGTAACACTCAGGCCTTGTCCTAGAAGACCTTCTCTGTCCAGAAGTCCTCTCATTGTCTCATTTGGGTAGCTCAGAGAGGAGCTAGACCAAGCCCAGTAAGCCTCCAGCACCCACATAGACAAGAGGACTTTGGAAGAGTCCTCAGAAAGGATTCTTAAAATCCCAGGCCCAAGTAGACTGCCTCAGGCCTTATCTCCCTTCACCCACATCCTTAAAAAGATCACCTTTGCAGAGTCCTGGTGGGGCCTGTGTGCTGATGTTAGGGACTCTCTAGAGACTTCCCTAGGAACCTGACAAGCTGGGAAGAAATGAGAATTCAATAGCTGGCAAGGAGGGGAGGGAGGCAGCACAGTGACAACAGTCGAATGGGCTCCAGGCCAGCAGCAGTGAGAGAATGGACCAACTCTGAGGATCCATGCTAGGAACAGAATTCCCATGGCTGAGAAGACAATGAGGTGCGGCCAGTGTGGAGCCTGGTCTAGGAACCAACTCCCTTTGCATGAGGTCAGAATTAAAATCTAGGGTTTAATTCTTTGAGAAAGAGAGACTGTATTACTTAAAAGGAAAACCAGGGTTTATGAAATGGGCATCAGGTCAAAGGCACGTCAGTGAGCTAAACTTCTGCAAGTGGTTTGTTAATAGCAGGTATGGCCTTAAAAATGCAGGTTGCTAACAGGGCTAGGCACAAAATGCTTGTTGAATGAATATATGAATGAACTCAGAATAAGCCTGGTTCAATCTGAAGTAATCAGATCAGCAGAGACAGAGAGAAGGTATTTGTAAGTGATGAGGGACCACCCAGAGTATACCTCGCTGGGGCACAGAGGAAGGGGAAAGCAGGAGGGGAAAGGCAAGAGCAACAGTCTCCCCAGACTCCATATGCAGACAAGGCGAACCTTGCTGAAAGGTGCCAGGCTATGTGTCAGCAGAAATATTCACCCAGCATCCCTGGCACCCACCTATGGGCAACAGAAGTTTCTGTCTTCTTTTTCTTGCCACAAGCCCCTGCCTAACAGCTGGATAGGAAGGAAAGTGTGAAACTAGGACTCAATTTTGGAAGGAAGCCCTAAAACTCAAAAGATGGAACCAGGATGGGTGGAAAGGGATGGGAAAATGTGCATAGGCCTAACAGCAGGGCAAGTGCAGGTCCCTGGAAGGCTTGTCTCCTAGGGATCCATCTGGAGACTCAGGAAGGGCAGCGGGCCAACTCTAAGCGATGGTTTCCCGTCAACCCCAAGAATCTCAGGGTCATTTCTCTGTCTTCCCTCCACCCTCCAAGCTGCCTCAACCCTGGCCCCTTCCAACTGGGTATCAAGGAATGGAGTTGGGCCTGGATACAAATTTAATGTGTTCAATGCATAGAAATACAGGCATATGACAGAGGAAATGTGGCCAAGATGCCTTGTGTGGCCCTTGGCTCAATTGCCGCCTGACTTCATCCACTTATACATGTGTGAGGAAGACAACCCACTTACACTAGGGCAACAAGGAGTACGGAAACATCCCTGCTAAAAACTCAGCTGCTTGCCAAAAAAAATTCTTTACATTTCCTCAAATCCTTGGGCAGGATTATCTTTATCTTTACTGTTGCCTTGAAGAAGCAACATTCTACAGCGAAAATAAAAGGAAAAAGAGAACAAAGGCTAAGGATAACTTTGTAAAACAGATGAGAACTAAGATGTCTGAGCAAAGAACCTGCTCCGCCACTCCAGGCATCATGTCAGAGCCTGCTGGGGTAGGAAAAATGAAAGGAAGCTAAAGGTCTGCAAAGGACACAAGCACAGAAATGACAAAGAAAACCTGGAGCCTTTCAGAGAAGTAAAAGCACAAACACGTCCGTCTTCTGGGGGTGGGGTATAGCACAGCAATAGCCTGGTGCAGAGGGCCCAGCACAGGCAGCGGACTCAGAAATGGGCTGGGCTGAGCTCACCATTTCCCAGATCAACCCTTAGAGCCTCAGCCTCTTCACCTTTTACCTCCAGAGTTATTGTTAGAAAGAAGAGATCATATATAAAAAGACCACAGGATTTTTAAAACTGATGTGTTTTGTTGTTGCTGTTGAGACAGAGTCCCACCCCATGCCCTGAGCAGAGTGCAAAGGCGTCATAGCTCACTGCTGCCTCAGCCTCCGGAAGCTGCCGGGATTGCAGGCACTCCCCGAGATGCTCAGCTGGGTTTTTCCATTTTTTTTTTTTTTTTTTTTTTTGTAGAGACAGAGTCTCACTTTATCACCCTTGATAGAGTGCTGTGGTGTCACAGGTCACAGCAACCTCCAGCTTCTGGGCTTAGGCAATTCTCTTGCCTCAGCCTCATGAGTAGCTGGGACTATAGGTGCCTACCACAATACCCAGCTATTTTTTTGTTGCAGTTTGGCCAGGGCCGGGTTTGAACTCGCCACCCTCGGTATATAGAGCCAGCACCCTACTCACTGAGCCATAGGCACCACCCAGTTTTTCCACTTTTTTAGGAGTTGGGGTCTCACTTGCTCAGGCAAGTCTTAAACTCCTGGACTCAAGCAATTCTCCCTCCTCAGCCTCCCACAGTGCTGGGATTACAGGCATGAGCCACGTGTTAAAAAATAAATATTTACCATATTTTGCTGTGTATTACACACTCCTGTGTATAATGCACATCTAACATTTTTGGTCCAAACTTTCAGGGCAAAAATCTTCTGTTTTTATTTATTTATTTATTTATTTATTTTTGAGACAGAGTCTCACTTTGTCACCCTCAGTAGAGTGCCATGGAGTCACAATTCACAGCAACCTCAAACTCTTGGGCTTAAGCAATTCTCTTGCCTCAGCCTCCCGAGTAGCTGAGACTACAGGTGCCTGCCACAATGCCCAGGCATTTTTAGAGATTGGGTCTCACTCTGGCTCAGGCTGGTCTCAAACCTGTGAGCTCAGGCAATCCCCCCACCTTGGCCTCCCCAGTGCTAGGATTACAGGTGTGAGACACTGTGCCTGGCCATTGTTTTAATTTTTTAATGGAGAGCATAAGTGGCTACACAGTGGTGCCAACCTCTCCTGCAAGATGCAAAAGACATGAACTCAGCCACTGTGGAGAAGCTGGGAGCCAGCCCAGGCAGCAGGTGAGAGTGGGCAGAATGACCTGGCACCCAACACCCCCCAACTGTCCCCTCCCAGCCCAACCTTGTTCCCACATTCTCTCATTTCCTATTCTTACCCATGTCAGACCCACAACTATCAATGAGAATGTGGCCACAGCTGCTCTGCTGAGAACCCCTTCAAGGAGGAGCTTTCCCTGATGATACCCCAGTGAAGTACTCTGCACTTACATTTCTGTTTAGTGACTAGACTATGACCTCCTTGACCCATTCAGTCGTTGGGCACTCAGTTATATCACAGTGAACATCAGCCTTTCCAAAACTTGCAAATCCTATAAATCACCTTGCAGCCTGGTTAAAATGAGACTCCTGACCCACACCCAGACACAATGAATCTGCTCTCCAAGAGGAAGGCCTGGGTACCTGTCCCATTAACAAGATCCTAGATAGGGAGGCACCTGTGGCTCAGTGAGTAGGGTGCCAGCCCCATATACCAAGGGTGGCAGGTTCAAACCTGGCCCCAGCCCAACTGCAACAAAAAATAGCTGGGCACTGTGGTGAGCGCCTGTGGTCCCAGCTACTCAGGAAGCTGAGGCAAGAGAATCACCTAAGCCCAGGAGTTAGAGGTTGCTGTGCGCTGTGACGTCACAGCACTCTACCAAGGGCAATAAAATAAGACTCTGTCTCTAAAAAAAAAGATCCGACATGGTTCTTCCCACTGGTAAATTTGGGAAATTATACCAACTCAACACTTTGGGGGTTCAGACAGGTCATTGGCTCAAAACCATAACCTATGGGCTCAAGTAGCCCTGAGCTTACATGTTGCACTGCCAACTGCCAAGGTCACACAAGCAGGCTACTGCTTGAACCAGGTCTCAGAACCCAAGTCTCCCAGACTCCAGCTTAGGGATCTTCCTCCTCAGCACAGTGTCCCAGGAGCCTCAGAATGGGACCAGCTGTACAAGAGGTGAGGCACCCCAGAAAGGGCAGGAATGTACCAGCACTGGCCCCTTACACCAGCTTCCTAGGAAATAGCCCACAGGGGTTTCTCAGCAGAGTGGCCATGGCCATGTTCTCATCGACAGACATGGGTAAGAATAGGAAACAAGAGGATGTGGAGACAAGGCTGGGCCAGGAGGGGACAGCTGAGGGAGGTGAGGGGCTCAGGTCATCCTGACACTCTCACCTGCTGCCTGGGCTTGCTCTCAGTTTCTCTGCAGCAGGCAGCTCCACACCTCACACTTCTTGCAAGAGAGAGAGGCACTACTGCAGGCCACTTCCACCTGCTTTCAAGGAGGTTCCAATGCTACCTGTTGCGTTGCTGCTGCCGGCATGCCCACTTCCCAGATAGTGGCAGCAGTGTCTGGCGCAGTTGGCAGGGCTGGAAGTTCTTGCAGCTATGGTGTCCGCCTGGTGAGGGGGCAGCTGGGGAGGGGGTTAGCATGAAGGGGACAGATCATCATATTCCAGGGTATAATTTTGCACACAGACATCATTATTGCTTTCTAGAGTTACATTTTTAGCACATAAGAATAAATAAAAGAATTAAAAACTTTTATATAGATATAGAATTCATACTACCCATGTATAATGCACGTCCTTATTTTTCCCTCAAAAGGGTATGCATTATACACCACAAAATACAGTAACAAATGAAAGAGACACTCAGGCTCAGTGCCCATACTCAGCGGTCAGGGCACTGGCCACATACACCAGGGGCTGGTGGGTTCAAACCTGGCCCAGGCCTGCTAAAAAACAATGACAATTGCTGCAACAACAACAAAATAGCCAGGCAGTGTGGCGGGTGCCTATAGTCCCAGCTACTTGGGAGGCTGAGGCAAGAGAATCGCTTAAGCCCAAGAATTTGAGGTTGCTCTGAGTTGTGATGCCACAGCACTCTACCAAGGGTGACAAAGTGAGACTCTGTCTCAAAAAAAAAAGAGACACTCCAGGAGAGTGGAACAAATTTAGTTGCCATTATTACTTATAGCTGCCATGATTATTTTACTGTTGCATTCTTTTAAATAAATTTAGCTATAGATAAAGGAAAACATTGAGGCCAGGAGTTCAAGATCGGCCTGGGTGATAGAACAAGATCCTGTCTCTGTGAACAAAGTAAAACAAAACAAACAAACAAAAAAAAACAATAGCTAGGGAGGGTGGTATGCAACTGTCATCCCAGCTACTCTGGACACTGAGGCAGGAAGATCACTTGAGCCCAGGAGTTCAAGGCTGTAGTGAGCTATCATCACACCACTGTGCTCCAGCCTGGGCAACAGAGCAAGACTCCAATCAGCAGGAACAAACCACCCAAGAATTTTGACCTCATTTTCCCAACACTTTGGAATTGTCCCTGAAAACTTTAGACTGACAAGGCTCTACAAAGAGAAAGCTGCCTACCCCCCATCACTGACAAAGTGGTTTCTTCCCTCACCTCCATCTCAGTTAAATGGGGGGGATGGGAGGGTAGGGGAGTGGGGAAGAGACCCACGGTCTTTCTAATTAGCATTCCCCTGTGCTCATGAATGAGGTTAGGGGTTCCTTTGTCTGCACAAAGCCCAACCACCATCTACAATCCCTGAATAGACTTACTGAATTAGCAAAGATGTTTGGTAAGCTCTTAACTTAAATCAGGCGAGTGTAGGGTTTGAAATCTAAATAAGCAAATAACTGCCTAATCCTAAGAGGCAGTTCTCAGCATTGGCGAAAAAGTAATGAGCCTGGCTCTTCTAGACACACATCCTCAACTCCAGTGAGGAGTACCCAGTCTCTGTCCGCTCCATACTTTCATTTCCTGTCTCTGGCCCAGATCCTTTTGTGGCTGCAAGTGACAGGGGCACAAGTGGTTTACCATTCACAAGGAAGCTGAGAGCCACTAGCTGGCTGGTGAAAATGAGGCCTCTCCATCACTGGGAAGGCCCGTTAGTTTCACTTCATTTCCTGGACTTTAATCCTAACTCTGATCCAGGTTTGCTGTTAGTAAAAATGGGGGTTTCAGAAAAGGACACAGAGGGCACGAGATCATTCAAGTTTCTGAAAAAATAACTCTGAAGAGAAAAGCCAGGCACAGGTCAGTAACACTAGCTTTGTAAAGAGAGAACAGCTCATCATTACTGCCACAGCCCTTCTCTAGGTGTGCCGAGCAATGGAGTGGGGTGGCAGGAAAGGAGACCAGACACTAATGAGTGGTCAGAGTCAGGCCAGCGGACAGCTCTGCTGCACAACAAAGGGAAGGGGACAAAGTCCTAAAAGTCCATTCCGTCCTTCCTGCCAAAGAGCCATGTAATACATCAGGGTTTTAAATGGGTCACAGAAAAGACCGTAGCTTCAGAATGTCAGAAAATTTTAAGGCAAAAAAAAAAAAAGAGAGAGCAAGAAAGAAAAAAGGTAGAAATTAAGGGTGTTAACTTGGCAGAACAAGTGACAAACACTCTATCCTTCCTTCTTATTTGCAAACAAGATAGATGCAATCTTTGGGCAAAATGACAATGGCATCCTAGACTCCTCTCACAGAGAAGGAGTCTAAGAAGCTATTAGGGAGAAAATGATCAAAGTCAAGCAAATTCAAGAGGCAGAGAAGATAATGAAAAGAATGACATGGCAGATAGATGAGAAGCGAGTTCCTTAGCAGATGTGGGGTTGTTTAGAGGCTTCCAAAATATAAAGGTCCCAGACCAGGCAAGGATGTTAGCTGAATCTATCACAATTAACAGATAACCTTTGTGATCAGAAAAGGCAAGCAAACTATTTTCTATTTGGGGGAAAAAACAAACACAGCTTACAAATGTAAAAAGTACAGCTCTTACTAAAAGGCACACAATTTATGGGACATTATCTTTTTTGAAACACTCTGGAACAGTAGGTAATTACCCACACTAATGAAATGGGATTAGCAAACATAGATAATTCAATAAATATTTATGGAGTACTTCTTAAGTGCAAAGCTTAGTGTAGGGAGTAGAACTTTTTAAAAACTATATTAAAGTTTGAAAGGAAGGTTTTCTATTATCAATAATCACAAAATCTCGGAAATAACCCAAGTGCTCAACAGTAGGCAAATGATTAAACAAATTACAGTAAGTCAGTACCACTGGTGGCTGGGGACATCACCAACCAGAACTGTTTGGCACATGGGCCTACTAATGTACGAGTACTACAGGATTCAGCAGCCCCCTGGTGACCACTCATCCGCTTTCCATCTCTACAGAGTTGCCTGTTCCAGACATTTCATAGAAATTCCATACACTCTGTGTCCTGCTTGTGTCTGGCTCCTTTCACTTAGCACAGTGCTTTCAAGGTTCAGCCATGTTCTATCAGGTGTCAGAAGTTCATTTCTTTTATGGCTGAATAACAGCCCACTGCATGGACAGACCACATTTTGTTTACTCATTCACTGGCTGATAAACATTTGGCTTATTTTCACTTTTGGGGTCTTTTGAAAATGCTGCTATAAATACTCATATATATGTGACATTTTTAACCATCCAGGCTGCCTTCCCTAGTGATGTTTTAACTAGTCAAGGACTTGAACCCAACAGTATGATTCTAGAGGTCAATATCCAATCACATCAGCGTACTCCTCTTCGTTTTTATTCTCCAATATGGAAGCTATACAGCAGCCCAGCAAGGACTGGATGATGGGGGAAACAGCAGAAATGTAAAGTCATTTTTTTTTTTTTTAGACGGAGTTACACTCAGTTGGGTAGAGTACCATGGTATCATCATAGCTCATAGCAACCTCAAACTCTTGGGTTCAAGAAATCATCTTGTCTCAGTTTCCCAAGTAGCTGGGACTAGAGGCATCCACCACAATGCCCAGCTAGTTTTTCTATTTTTTTTCTTTTTCTTTTTTTTTTTTTGAGAAAGAGCCTCAAGCTGTCCCCCTGGGTAGAATGCCGTGGCATCACAGCTCACAGCAACCTCCAACTCCTGGGCTCAAATGAGTCTCCTGCCTCCGTCTCCCAAGTAGCTGGGACCATAGGCGCCCGCCACAATGCCTGGCTATTTTTTGGTTGTAGTTGTCATTGTTGTTTGGTGGGCCCAGGCTGGATTCAAACCTGCCACCTTAGGTTATGTGGCTGGCGCCTTAGCCACTTGAGCCACAGGTGCCGAGCCTAGTTTTTCTATTTTTAGTCTCTACTAAAAATAGCTCTTGCTCAGGCTGATCTTATACTGCTGAGCTCAGGCAATCCCCCTCCTCTGCCCCCCAGATTGCTGAGATTATAGGTGTGAGCCACTGAGCCAAGCCTATAAAAGTCATTATTAAAAATCAGCCAGGTACAGCAGTGTGTCTGTAATCTCAGCTACTGGGGAAGCTGAGGTTGATGGATTCCTTGAGCTTAGGAGTCTGAGGACAGTCTGGGCAACACAGCAAGACCCCATCTCTTTTTAAAAAGACTAAATGGGGTGGTGCCTGTGGCTCAAGGAGTAGGGCACTAGCCCCATATACCTGAGGCGTCAGGTTCAGACCCAGCCCTGGCCAAAGACCGCAACAACAACAAAAAAAGATTACCTTGTATCTAAAATAAAATGTTAAAGAAAAAAAAGGCTAAATGAATAATTTTAAAAATCAATATATATATGAAGTATCAGCTGCACAGAATTATAATTTGTATCCCTTCCTGTCCCCATAGCCCAGTAGAAGAGATTTTACAGATAGTAAGAAACACTGCAGGCTGCCCTTCTGGAGACTTCAGTGAAACAGGTTCTGTTATTACATGTATCCATGTTGCTGTGACTCTGAGCGAGAGAAAGGGGCTGTCAGGTGAGTGAGCTCTTACTAACCCCACACTTGTCTGTTTACACAGTGAAGGATAGAACACCGGGTGCTAACTTTCGGTTCTGCTTTAACCATTTGACAGGGCTGGATAGTGTCACTCTTCCTCAAAGGGCCAGGGTGGTAAGGGATGCAAAAGACCAGATCATGTGAAACCAATGTTTATAGACTAAAGACGGAGAGAAAGAAAAAGACATAAAGGAGGTGAAACTTACATGAAGAAACAGGGAGAGGAGTAAGTTCTCAGACAAACAATAAAAGCAAACTTAAGAACACACAGCTTTTCTTTGTTCTTGGCCTTAGATGTTCTTGGCCTTAGACACCAAGCGAATGTCACTGTTGGGATTTAAGATGCCTACACTGTGTTGCTGCTGCGGCTCTGCGGCCCACCACCTTCTGAAGCCCACCTGTGACAAGAGTGACCACACTGCCAAGCACAAGGAGACGGTAACTGGCACACCAAGGCTAAAGATAAAATATTGCCAAGGCTGGCCAAACAAGCTACTAGAAACCAGGTGTGGATCTGTGAGGCATCCAAGTCCAAGAGAATAGCCACTGCAGAAGCCAGTTCATCTTAAGGATTACAAAGAGTCACACTATAGATTAATTGTAGGGCAGTACCTGTGGCTCAGTGAGTAGGTCACTGGCCCCATATACTGATAGTGGCGGGTTTGAACCCAGCCCCAGCCAAACTGCCACAAAAAAATAGCTGGGCGTTATGGTGGGCACCTGTAGTCCCAGCTACTCAGGAGGCTGAGGCAAGAGAATCACTTAAGCCCAAGAGCTGGAGGTTGCTGTGAGCTGTGACACTACAGCACCCTACTGAGGGCAACAAAGTGAGACTCTGTCTCTAAAGAGAAAAAAAAAAAAAAAAAACCACCTCAGAGCAAGGACAGACCCTGCAGAGCCAGGCAGGCCTCTGGGGTGCACTCCAGTCCCAGGGCACTTCCCAGGCAAAGGAGAGGAAGCTGGAGAGCAGGGACCTAACAAGGGAAATGTGACCCTATGCAGACAGGACAAAGGGAAGAGGGCAACTGAGGAACACCATGGAAGGCAGAGCTCCATAGTACAGACAGAATGTGCTAGAAAGCAAGTGGCTACAACAATGAACTCAGAAGGCAATTTGCAGAACCAAGGCAATAAAAAATAAAAAGTGGATGGTAAAAAAAGTGGAAGGATGGAAAGGGAACACTAACTAGATAAGGAAAACATGAAAAGAAAATGGGTATTTTGGAAGAAAGTTTCTTTTTAATGTGTTAACATAATTATGAATAAGGTAGAGTTCTACAAAAAAAGAATGTTGATTTGGGAAATCATACCTGTGTATTTATGAACATATCAGGAGGTACCTTCTTCAGGAGAAACAGGAAAAGGAAGGCCAACTGCTCTCAGGAGGGCTGGTCTACAGCTTAGTCTGTCCAAGGGGCAAGTCACTGACTCCCTGACACTCACTCAGCAGATAAACTCTGTGAGGCAGGGCTGGTCCTCTAAAATGTGGGGTAGATCCCTTGAACTCAGGAGTTCAAGACCAGCCTGAACAAGAGTGAGACCCTGTCACTACTAAAAATAGAAAAACTAGCTGTGTGTTGTGACAGGAGCCTGTAGTCCTAGCTACTCAAGAGGCTGAGGCAAGAGAATCTCTTTAGCCCAAGAGTTTGAAGTTGCTGTGAACTGTAACACCATGGTGACCAAGTAAGACTATCTAAAATAATAATAATAATAATAAGGATCAGGTGAGCTTGAAATTAATGCCTACCAAGATGGATTTGGCAGCAGCAAAATGAAAATGGGGTGTTTACCCAGTCTACCCTGTGATAGGTCTGAACATATGGACCCGCCCAAATAGAACCACCCCACCCGGAAAAGAACATACTATGGCCCAGGAAGGAATGAGTGCCCAATTCCGACCCCTCAAAGTCTTATATTCCCACCACCTTAACCCATGTGCTGACTTCTTTTTTGGACTCAGCCCACTCGTATCCAAGTAAATAAAGGCCACGTTGCCCACAAAGAACCTAGACTCCGATTCCTTTCATTCATATCTCAAAATAATTTCTCATTTTCAGTCCTTAATCTCTTACGCAAGAGTGCAAAAAATATGAGAATTATAATGGGGAATTTCAGAAATCAAAAGGCTAAAATAGCAAAATATTTGGAAAAAGCACTAGGTGAAAGTAGGAAATATGCAGCCAGGGACAAGGGGGATAAGCATCTGAAATACAGTAAGAACAAAAAAAAATCCCTTAAGACATATATTAATCGCCTGTAACGAGGCGAGCTACTCTCGCTCCCTAAGCAACTCTACCTCTACTACTGAATGGTAGAGTGGCTCTTACCCCAGGTAAGACCTACTTGGTACACATGGATCTTTAAAACCAGAGGGGCTAGGCTGGGCTCCGTGGCTCACACCTGTAATCCCAGCACTCTGGGAGGCCAAGGTGGGTAGATTGCCTAAGCTCACAAGTTCTAGACCAGCCTGAGCAAAAGAAAGACCTCTTCTCTAAAAATAGCTGGGCACTGTGGTGGACACCTGTAGTCCCAGCTACTTGGGAAGCTGAGGCAAAAAGAGTGCTTGAGCCCAAGAGTTCAACGTTGCTGTGAGCTATAACACTATGGCACTCTACCAAGGACAACAAAGTGAGACTCTGTCTCAACAAATAAATAAACAAACAGAGGGGCAGACCCTGAAGAGTCCACCTCCCATTATAAATTTGCAAAGTGGCCTCCTGGGACATCAGTGTCACAAGAGTTTGAAAACAATGAGTCAGATTCCAGATCCAAGCATCAAACTCTGCTGTGGCCCAAACTACTTCCATAACCTCACTGTGGTGCCGGTGGACTTAAACCTCAAGTGTGAACACCAAGGACACCTGAGAATAGAAGCCATACCCCTAGAGGTGCAAGGGCCCCCTAGGAAAAGCACTATTTGAAAGGTAAACAAGAGTTTTTCCAGACACACTAGATTACCATCCATCTCTCCGGCTGAAAATAAGTATTGGATAAAACATGGGTGTGTACACACGCGTATATATAAACTAATACATATATTTGCTTAAATTTTTTCTTAAAAGCATAAACAAGTTGGTTTTGGTTTTAGGCCAAAACCAAAGAGGAGCCAGCAACCCAGAAAGGCAAGTAAATGCTGAAGCTTTTACCCTGAGGGCATTTGCAGACCGGAGCAAACCTGACTTTCAGTTGTCAAAGGCTCTAAGGCAATGGTTCTCAACCTTCCTAATGCCTCCTAATGCCACAACCCTTAAATATAATACCTCATGTTGTGATGACCCCCAACCTTAAAATTATTTTTATTGCTACTTCATAACTGTAATTTTGCTAGTTATGAATTGTAATATAAATATCTGATATGCAGGATGTATTTTCATCGTTAGAAAGGGGTCATGACCCACAGGTTAAGAACTGCTGCTCTAAGGGCACAGTCCAAAGCCCAGGCAAGGAGGTCAGGACTTTCAAAGGTTACCCTCTCAAGGTAAGATCAGAAATAAGTCTGATACACCTCTTCCTAATCCCCAAAAATTACTGCAAAGAAAAATCCAACAGTCTAAATTTTTGTCACTGAGCAACTAGAAAAAAAAAATCACCCGGAAAAGTTGCAATCAGAGGGTGGCACCTGTGGCTCAAAGGAGTAGGGCGCCAGCCCCATATACCAGAGGTGGCGGGTTGAACCCAACCCTGGCCAAAACTAAAAAAAAAAAAAAAAAAAAAAAAAAAGTTGCAATCACAAGGCTGCCACCACACAGTGTAAGTAGTTCAAAGCTCCCTATCTGGGTGATTAGAAAATATTTAATCCTCTATACAGCTGGCAAGAAGAAGGGCAAATTAGTACAGCCACAGTGGAAAAGAGCTTCAGACAATCTAAGAGTTAGACATGCGAGCAATTCCACTCTTAGTTGATACGCTAGAGAAATTCTCGCTCATATGCACATGAGCCATGCACAAGAATGTTCACGGCAGCGTTGTTCCTTACGGCAAAATAATGCAACCAGAACAAAAGCTTCTTGGCTACAGCAAGGATGAATACACCATGGCACATTCACACATGGAAGGCTCCACAGCAGTGAAAATGAGTGGACCGATATGCATCCACACAGAGGAAATCACAAAGCTAATGCTAAACAAGTCACAGAAAGCCACAGCAGGATTCCTCGCCTAGGAGGTTCAGAACCAGGTAAACTAAACAAGTTATTTTGAGAGTGGTCATAAGTGGGGTAACTAACAAGAAAATTGAGAGAACAGTTATCATAAAAGTCACAGTCGGGGTAAGGAGCTTCAACTGGAGAGGGTGCACAAGAGCTCATGTAGTCCTGTCCTTAACCTGGGGAACACAGATGCTCACTTCATTGTTTTGTTTTAACATACATATGTGTTTTAACTATACCTTCTATAACTGTGATAGATTTTGGATTAAAAAAAATAGCAAAGAGAAAAAAGAAACCACGGAATGCCACGTACAGTACCTGCTGAAGAGTGTAGTGGACTTATCTGTGCTGACGGGGAACTCTCCAGGATACAAATGAAAAGGGCACAGAGCAGAGAAAGGTTATCAGAAGAAAAGAAGATGTAGGAGGAGAAAAAGAATATAAACAACAATCATATTTCTATTTTAAATGGACATACCATCTCTGAAATGTTAGACAAGATAATTTACCAGAGGTGACCCCTAGGGAGAGGAACTGGGACTGGGCAGAAAATACAATGAAACTTTTACAGTTAGGTGTTTGTGCCATGTTATGTAGCTAAAGTAACTTTTTTTTAAAGCTAAACACTAACTCTTTAGGCTACTACCTACTAAAAGACTATTAGGTTCAAAGGCAGAGTCTCTGAAGGAGGCTTCCAGGTCACACCTGGGCTGCTTCTACCCCCTTAGTAAGTGAGGCTCCAGAGATACATCAGCTCAGGTGTTCCACTGGGAAGGCAGAACTCCAACCCATCCAAGCCCAGAGTCCCACAAAGACACCCCGCCCTTGATTGGACTCCACCAATGACTAAACTCTTGGCCTTACTTTGCTGGGCTGGCTGATATGGGACACATCCCTCCAAGATGCAGTAGCTGAAATGTCCATTTGGAGCTATCAGTCTGGTAGGAATGGCTGCATTTGCCCTTTGCCCAGACATGTGCTTTATCTGGCCCCAGGAGGGAAAAGCCTCTATAAGCTGTGTTCTCTCAGCTGGAGACGCCACCAGGGGAAAGGAAGATGAGCAAAGCAGCTGAGACAAGGAGGCAGACAGGGCTGGTGGTGGCGTGTGGAGTCAGCCTCGGTGTACTTCCCCTCTTGACAGCAGATCCCCTCCACCTGTCTTTTCTCCCAACAAACCCCCAAAGTCCTAGCACAGGAACCATGAAAACCAAGAAGCAGTTGGGAAAAACAGAAACAAGGGTTATGAATCATATTTTCAGTGTGCTGGAAGAATCTCTCCAAAATGCCTCCCTCATCACATACCTGAAAAACATGACAGAAACCCTAAACCTCTCAAATCTGACATCTAGAGTAGATGGCTTTGCTCAGGGTGGATCTACTTGCTGGAGGCAGTTTCAGTCTCTACCTATCCTTCCCTGGAATCTAAGAGAAAGCTCCAAGTACCCTGGGGATTCTCTGCAAGGGGTCTAGCCCCTACTGGCCTCACAAACCGCAGGAGGCCACCACACAGATGGGATCAGGAGAAAAAGGCAAGCACTGAGAAGCAAGAACTGGAGAAAATCAGCTCAATAGGGCAGCGCCTGTGGCTCAGCGAGTAGGGCACTGGTCCCATATACTGAGGGTGGAAGGTTCGAACCCAGCCCCGGCCAAACAACAACAACAACAAAAAATAGCCGGGCGTTGTGGTGGGCACCTGTAGTCCCAGCTGCTCTGGAGACTGAAGCAAAAGAATTGCCTTAGCCCAAGAGTTGGAGGTTGCTGTGAGCTATGACACCATGGTACTCTACTGAGGGCAACAAAGTGAGACTGTCTCTAAAAAAAAAAAAAGGAAAATCAGCTCAATAATCTTCAGGCTCTACCAGAACTTTTTTCTCTCTAGGTAACATTTGCTCTGGTCTCAAGCTCACTCAATTTTCTCAAAAATTCTGCGTTGGCCTTAATAGCCCATCTCTAAAGATGGTGCCCCATCCCAATTCCATATTTCTCTTTGCCTCTCAGCTTTTCCCCTGACCCCAGGTCCTTTCACTGAGCAGCTTTTCCAACTCTGCATTTCAAGATGAAGCCAGAGTTGCAAATTAGAGCTCTCCAATTTCTCCCTCCACCTCACCCCCAGAGAACTTTCCTTTTGTGATGCTTTGTGTCTGCCTCTTGCCATTGCAGCCTCCTGTTCCAAGCTCCATTCCCCACTAAGCTGGTCCCCACACTACCCTCCTCTCATCCTGCTTAGCCTGCCAGGCACTTCCAGAAGTTTCCCAAACTCACATTCACCTCTGGGTAATCGCTGGCTCAACATCTTGGGGGCTTCTTTTCTCAAATCCCAATGCTCAGCTGGGCTTCATGGAACCAGCCTCCAGCCCTGCAGCTCACTATCTCAGCACACTCTTCCTCTGGGGCCTCCTGAGCACCAAGCGGTGAGCGCAGCTTTCCTCAGTGCCAGTCAGACTGGTGTCTCGCCCTTTGCCCCTGCCTGGCTTTTCTCTGCACCATGACTTAGCTCAGTGTGCCACTGCCTGGGCACCCTGCTTTCCGGTCAGCCCAAACATGACAACATGTTCAAGGGCCAGCTCTTCCAAGATGTCTCTCCTGAGTAATCCCACCCACCTGATGGAGGCTCCTCTTTCGCTGGTCCTTGGGCCCACAAACCTTACTCTGCACAATGAGTTCCCTGGCGACTGCTCACCACTGGTGCCATTGACATAGCCACCATTACGATGTACCCAATAGGTACTGGGCCTGACACTGTCACTTTACACAAGTTATTTCATTTGATCTCCCTCAATACATTATAAGGAAGGTCTTACTGGCCCTATTTTATAGATGAGGAAACCAAGGCTCAAAGAGACTAAGGAACTTGCCAGAGCTGACAGGACGGGTTAGGAACTCGACCCTGTCCACCTGACTCCAGAACTCAGGTTCTCCAGCACCATTGTGCCACTTGCTAGAAATTCCTGCGTGTATTTACCCATTTAGCATTTCACCCCACACAGAAGCAGCACTCGATAAACAGCTGTCATGGCTCAGCGCCTATAGCTCAACCGGCTAAGGCGCCGGCCACATACACCTAAGGTGGCGGGTTCGAATCCCCAGCCCGGACCCGCCAAACAATGATGGCTGCAACCAAAAAATAGCCGGGCATTGTGGCGGGCGCCTGTGGTCCCAGCTACTTGGGAGGCAGAGGCAAGAGACTCGCTTGAGCCCAGGAGTTGGAGGTTGCTGTGAGCTGTAATGCCAAGGCACTCTACCCAGGGGGACAGCTTGAGGCTCTGTCTCAAAAAATAAAATAAAATAAAATAAAATAAAAATAGAAAAATTAGCTGGGTGTTATGGCGGGCACCTATCATCCTAGTACTCAGGAGGCTGAAGCAGGAGGATCGCCTGAAGGCAGGAGTTTGAGGTTTCTGTGAGCTAGGCTGATGCCACAACATTCTAACCTGGTCAACAGAGTGACACTCTGTCTCAAAAAAAAAAAAAAAAAGAAAATCAGAATCAAGAGTAAAAGCTGCCGGGCATGGTTGCTCTCTCCTGTAATCCTAGCACTCTGGGAGGCTGAGGTGGGTGGATTGCCTGACCTCACAAGTTCGAGACCAGCCTGACTTAGAGTAAGACCTCAGTCTCTCTCTTTTTTTTTTTTTTTTTTTTGGCCAGGGCTGGGTTTGAGCCCACCACCTCTGGCATATGGGGCTGGCACCCTATTCCTTTGAGCCACGAGGCACCATCCTATGAGACTTCAGTCTCTTAGAAAGAAAAAGAATAGCCAGCATGTGGCAGAGGCCTGTAGTCTCAGAGGCAAGAGAATCACTTGAGGCCAGGAGTTTAAAGTTGCTGAGAGCTGTGATGCTACAGCACTCTCCCAAGGGCAACAAAGTGAAACTGTCTTGAAAACAAAAAAAGAAAGAAAGGTAAAAGCTAAAAGATAAAGGAAATGGAATGACTTTTAGCATGAAGGTGGAGCTGTATTCAGATACCATTCTGAGAATGGGAAGTATCTATTCTGTGTCCCTACTAAGTAAAAGAACCAAATAAATTAATATGCCTGAGTAAATCAGGTTAGCCATAAGAAAAAACTTATTAATAATAGAATAATAGCAACAATAATAAGAATACTTAGCATCCTATAGTACTTTAAAGGTTTTTTTTGTTTTTTTTTTTTTTTGGAGACAGAGCCTCAAGCTGTCCCCCTGGGTAGAATGCCATGGCATCCCAGCTCACAGCAACTTCCAACTCCTGGGATCAAGCAAGTCTCCTGCCTCCACCTCCCAAGTAGCTAGGACCACAGGCGCCCATCACAATGCCTGGCTATTTTTTGGTTGCAACTGTCATTGTTGTTTGGCAGGCCTAGCCTAGATTCAAACCCGCCACCTTAGGTGTATGTGGCTGGCGCCTTAGCCACTTGAGCCACAGGTGCCAAGCCTAAAGGTTTTTAACACACATTCATATCACTTTTCGTTATTCCTAACCGGAATTTGAGGCATCCGAATGGTCTTTTAAGAGGAACTATGATATTTCCCTGTCTTCCAACATATAGCAGCAATCTTTTGATGTGGGATGATTTAGACATGAATTTATTTGGAGAAAGGGGAATGGAAAAGGGGATCAGTATCTTCCAGACTAAGGGCCAACAAACATGACCCAGGGACAAAATCTGGCCTCTACCTATTTTTGTCTATCTCATAAGTCAAAATGTTTTTTAAACTTTGATATTTTAAAAATCAAAAGAAGAATAATACTTCACCGGGTGCGGTGGCTCACACCTATAATCCCAGCACTTGGGAGGCTGAGGCGGGTGGATTACCTGAGCTTACAGGTTCAAGACCAGCTTGATCCAGAGCAAGACCTCATCTCTAAAAATAGCCGGGTGTTGTGGCGGGCGCCTGTAGTCCCATCTACTTGGGAGGCTGAAGCAAGAGAATCTCTTGAGCCTAAGAGTTTGAGGTTGCTGTGGGCTATGATGCCATGGCACTCTACCGAGGGTGACAAAGTGAGACTCTGTCTCAAAAAAAAAAGAATAACTTTTCATGACACATGAAAATAATATGCAATCCTAATTTCATTGTCCATAAATAAAGATTTTTGGGAACACATTTAGGCTCATTTATCTACATCTTGCTTTCACATTACAATGTTAGAGTTAGATAGTTGTGACAGAGACCATGTGGCCTGCAAAGCTTAAAACACTTCCTATGCAGCCATCTACAGAAAAAGTTTGCCAACTCCTGTTCTAGATGAAGAGTATAGTAATTCTATGACATTAACAGGTTAAGACACTGACTACTCAGTAGCACAACCTTCTCATAAGATTATGAGGGGACTTGGACTTAAGTGAGTTATATATATCAAGCACCTAGACTAGCCCCTATTTTCTTTTTTGTTTTGTTTTGTTTTGCTTTTCTTTTTAGAGACAGGGTCTCATTCTGTTACCCAGCCTAAAGTACCATGGCATGATTGTAGCTTGCTCAAGTGGGTTCGAGTTATCCTTCTGCCTTAGCCTCTGAGCAGCTAGTCTTAGGTGCCTGCCACACCCAGCGAATTGTAGAGACAGGGTTTGGTGATGCTGCCCAGGCTGGTTTCAAACTCTAGGCCTCAATGATCCTCTTGCCTTGGCCTCCCAAAGTGCTGGATGATGAGAGTGAGCCACTACGGCTAGTCCCTAATTTTTTTTTTTTTTGAGACGGAGCCTCAAGCTGTCCCCCTGGGTAGAGTGCCATGGCATTACAGCTCACAGCAACCTCCAACTCCTGGGCTCAAGCGAGTCTCCTGCCTCAGCCTCCCAAGTAGCTGGGACTACAGGCACCCGCCAC
>CAUYTI010109065.1:0-10831 GCA_963575145.1 Galago senegalensis | reverse complement strand
AATATCCAATAGTACATTAATTAAACCACATCCATAGAAAGTTAATATTACCCAATTATTTAAAGTGATATTTATAAAGATCTTATTCTAAAATAAGTATGTTTAATGTATAATGTTTTTCTTTTCTTTTTTTTTTTTTTTGAGACAGAGCCTCAAGCTGTCCCCCTGGGTAGAGTGCTGTGGCATCACAGCTCACAGCAACCTCCAACTCCTGGGCTCAAGTGAGTCTCCTGCCTTAGCCTCCCAAGTAGCTGGGACCACAGGTGCCCACCACAACGTCTGGCTATTTTTTGGTTGCAACCGTCATTGTTGTTTGGCAGGCCCAGGATGGATTCAAACCCGCCACCTTAGGTGTATGTGGCTGGCGCCTTAGCCACTTGAGCCACAGGCGCTGAGCCCCTTAAGGTATAATGTTAAGAGAAAAAATAGCATACGCTGGTAGATATGGTGGGCAGGTTGATTACAACCACTTTAAAAGATACTCTTAGAAAAATACTGAGGACAAAATGTACTTAGTAGGTAGCAGAACTTTTTCTTACTTTAGCTTTCTGTAATTTCTGAGTCTTCTATAACAAGCATTTATTTTATAGTGTAAAAAAAATAACCATTCTATAAAGAAGGAAATGAGACACATTTGGTATGATCTGTTCAGAGCCCATTTATTCTGACGCTGAATTAATCTACCACTTTAATTTCTAAATGAAATGATCGTTTACTGTTTCTAAAAATTAGCTACAGCATTTTGCCAAGGATCAGTCATCAAACTTGTCAATTTTTATTATCCGAAGACACTAATTGCTCATCGCCAGGTCCCGATGATTCTGTCTTCAAATACTCATTGACCTCAGGGCTGCTCTCCAGCCCGCTCTTTGCCTGGTTCAGGCCTTTATCCCAGCCACCTGCTCCGCTTCATTCCTGTTTCCCTCCGTTTCATCCTCCATTCTGCCAGGAGGGCAATCTTTCCATAGCACCGGTCTACCACGTTATTCCTTTGCCTAAACCACTCGCAGCTGTTGTGGCTCCAGAGCCAGAGCGTTCAAGCTTTATTGCGAGCCCTCCTGACCTGAGCCCCTGTCTGCATCTCCCCTTCTTTAGCTCTGAGCACACAAAAGTGCTCGTGGTTCCCTGAGCTCACCCTGCCACTTCACACCACAGCTTCAGTCTGGAAGCTTCATCTGCTAACTCTCCGCCTTCCTCCACCCTCAGGCCCAATATCTGCTCCTCCAGGGAAACTCCTCTGACCTACCAGGCTGGGCGATCCCCCTTCCCCAGGACATACACTTTAACAGAGAGTTTCAAAATTGCTTCCCAAGAGTGAACAAATCAATACGACTTATGGTGTTTTCAAAGCATTTGTGTGTACAATAACACCTCTAACCCACATGATAACCCTGTGAAATAGGCAAGGAAGGCATAATCCCCATTTTATGGACAAGAAAGGTAAGGTTCAAAGATGAGATCATAGTCATGTGCTCTTAGGGTAGAGCCTGGTGTCCTGACACAATGTTCTTTTCTCTTCCAACTTTGCTTTGAGCTGCTAAGATTGGAAAGATGAACCTGAGACATGGGAAAATTGGAAGGGAGTAGGGAAGTGTAGCTGATGGAGAACCTTGAAAACTAGTCTAAGGAGGTACGTTGGCTGGTTAACCACCATTTATGAGTACCCAATCTGTTCTGGATCTGGTGCTACACATTTGATGCAAATTGCCTGGCACAGTGGTCAGGAGCCAGATGCCACAGCTAGATGCCAGGTGTGAATCTCACTCTCTGCTCAGTTTGTGCCTTTGTGCAACTCTCTGTGGTCATAAAATGGGGCTGATGAGGGCACTTCCCTTAGGTGGTAATGGTTAATACTCGCACAGCCTAGAACAGTGCACACAGTATAAGCTTGATCTATATAGTTCCTTTTATTATTATTACATCATCCAACCCTTAAAACATTCACATTTTATGCATGAAAAAGGCCACATAACTAGTAAGTGACAGAAATGATTCCAGCCCAAGTGTCAAATGCTGAACCCTACGACCCTTTCTACTGTGCAGAAGACCTTAACAGTTAAGAGAAGAAGTTGGGCTCTGGGGTCATAAAGTCAGCGCTTTCTGATGGTGAGATATTGAGTAAGTTGCTTAACCTCAGTAGTGGTTCCTACATCTTAATATAATAGAATCTTTCTCCCAGAACTATTGAGCGTATAACATAATACCTGGCACATAGGATGTGACTAATATGTTTTATGTTTATTATGCTGAGGGCTGGAAGGATGTAGTAAAAAAGATATTTGCAGAAACTCTTCTCGGCAGCTATGTTGAAGGGTAGGGAAGGGGCTGTTGCAACAACCTAGCTATGAAAAGGGTGAGAACCTACCCTGGGATACTGGCTTCAACAGACATGCAGGGGGAGAAAGAAAACAGAAAGCTGGTGAATGAGTAGATATTGTAAACAAGGTTGCTGGAAGCTTTAGAGTTGTATATATATTATATATACACACACACACACACACACACATATATAAGTTATATGTCTTTAGAGTTATATATTTCATCAAGCATTTCAATGTTATATTTTAAAATATTATTGGTAAGTCTCAATGATGGCAATGATTTTTACTAACTTTATTTCATGATGCAAGCCTTGAACTTTTAATCTATATTTCTGATGAAATGGATATGAATGATGAATATTTCCTAACCTGACTTAAGAAGAATTTCTACTAATTCAATGAAGATTTTAAAACTCATCAAATACCCTTATGATAACTATAAACAGAAATTCATGTCTGTCAAGTGGAATTATGGTATAACTAAAATTCTGTTGGATACAATCTTCTTCGTTTAACAAGGCCCAAGGAAGGGAAAAGCAATGCCTAGTTATTTGTTAAGAATTGATGGCTAGGCTTGGCGCCTGTGGCTCAAGTGGCTAGGATGCCAGCCACATACACCTAAGGTGGCGGGTTCGAATCCCCAGCCCGGGCCCGCCAAACAACAATGATGGTTGCAACCAAAAAATGGCCAGGCGTTGTGGTGGGCGCCTGTGGTCCCAGCTACTTGGGAGGCTGAGGCAGGAGACTCGCGTGGGCCCAGGAGTTGGAGGTTGCTGTGAGCATGATGCCATAGCACTCTACCCAGGGGGATAGCTTGAGGCTCCGTCTCAAAAAAAAAAAAAAAAGAATTGATGGCTAAAAGCATTATATCCCCAACTCCTTCTTGTCTCTGCCCTCTTTTCCTTCTTGAAGGAGAGTTTAGATAGGACTGCAGTCAAGATATCCAAAGAAAAAGTGAAGGGTACATAGTGTTTTCACTGAACCAGAACCAAAAGAACTCTTAAAGGCTTGGTTTAAATTATGTTTTCTTCTCAGAACATGTAAACCCTCAAAATGAATTGGCTAATAAGTCTCCTTCAGTGAAACTATGTAAGCAATACATTATCTGGTACATTTAATGTGAAAAATGATTATTACTTGGAGAAGAAAGAAAACCTATCAGGTGGGGATCACATGGCATAGGGAACATGTTGAAATCTGATTGACAAAACACCGTGCTGTCTTGTGATGGACTGAATGGACAATGGCTAGATCATAGATAAAAACAGAACTCTCACCCACAGTGTGCGGCCACCTACTCAGGGAATTAACCCTTCATCTACGATGACCGATCTGGGAAGCTACCCACTGGTCGGCAAGCTTATAGAAAGTCACTCTAGTCACCTCTGGTGATAACCCAGGAAGCTAAATAATAGCTTCTGTAACAATCAGCCCCAAATTGCCAGGACTTGATTAATTACTGAAAGTGTCCCTAATTTTTGTCCCCACTTCCAAGTTAGAACCAACTGGAAAAAGCCAAAATACACCCCTAAGGAAATAAACACATAGGCTTCCCCACCTCTAGTGAGCTTCCTACAGCTTCCCCGTGCCAACAGCCTCCCATTAGAAGACACCTCAAGTGTTCCCTTTTCTCCATATAAAGGTTTCCCACGCCCCTACCTGCCTTCCACTGTCCCTCGGAATGCAAGTGATGGGGCCGACTCCCTGCTGTAGAGCAAGAGCAAGTTCAGCCTTCGATTTTGCTTTTCTCATTCGGTTGGTCTCCATTTATTCCCACACTTGAAAATAAATAGAGACATTTTTATTATTCTGGAAATTATGGCAAGGCTCACAGTTTTAAAAAGTATCAAGATTAAGATCCTTTGCTTTTGATATCAACAACAGTTATGGGTCGTATAATCAAAGTCCAAGAGGACATCGGTGCAGGGCAGGGTAGGTACAGGGGTGGTCTAAAAGAGGGTAGAATGTGCATTAAAAAGTAACTGCATGGGGCAGCACCTGTGGCTCTAAGGAGTAGGGTGCTGGCCCCATATACCGGAGGTGGTGGGTTCAAGCCCGGCCCTGGCCAAAAACTGCAAAAAAAAAAAAAGTAACTGCATGGCTTTCCAGCCATTTTATCTACATATGCTGAAGGAAGAGAAAAAAAAGTAACCACCTGGGAAGAGGTAACAGACGTCTGATTGCTCTTTCCAACCACATTTCTCTTTTCCCTTTGAGAAAGGAGTTGCATCCGCATCACTGTTAGTCATGAAAAGTGATATGACCATGGAAGGGATTCCACTTCCCCCTTCCTCCATCTCTTTCCACTCCTGGTGTTGCCTTGTCTCTGTAGCCGGCTTGATAGAAGCCTTTGGCATCTTTTCATCACGTATTTCACTAGGCCACGGGACCAGCTACATAATTAGTGGGCTCATACAAAATGAAAACGAGAGGTTCAAAACTTATGAAAAACTTGGTTCAAAAATTATGAAGAACTTCCAGGCAGTGACAGCGGTGCACCCACCCAAGCATGAGGTCCCTCTGAGCTGCTTCTGAGGCCCACACAGGTTACACACCTGGAAAGCCAGCCCTGCTCTGCTGGAGGGGAAACAAACACGTTTTAGGAAACATTTCCCCCCCTTTTCCGCTTCATCGTCTCTTTGCTTTTCTAAGGGAATAATCCCTGGGAAATGCCATCCTTTTTATAACACTAAAACCAAAAGAAGACGAGCAGAAATTTTTTCCTGAGCTTTCTGTCCCAGCTAACTTCAATTTCTCTTTTGGAGCTACTGTCCTCCCAGGGAGGAGAGATGCTGCCTCCATTCTCTGCAGTCTTCCTCAGCTGTGCTTTATCTACTCAGAGACCCGAGACCCTGGAAACTAAACCAAACTAATGGGATTTGCTAAGGGGAAGGCCACACAGAAGCAAGACTCATGCATTCCTTTAAGAAAGGACAGGATTTGTCAGTGATAGATAAAAACTAGATGCTGGAAGTTTATTTACTGGGCTAAATGAGTCATTAGGTAGTTTGTTATTTGCTAAAAATCTTAAAAGCACACACTGGATAGCAAGGAGCCATGAATATTTAACCACTGCAGATTCCTCTTCCTGTGGGTCATGCATGGCAGCTGCCACAACGCACAGCAAAGAAAGATGGGAATTTCTGTAGACAAAAAGGGGAGTCTGTTGTCTTCTTACTGTAAATAATCAGCTATTTTTTTGATTAGAAAAAAATGAACCTTTGTTATCCTCCAGTTTCAAGATACCAATCTTCAGCAGCTAAGACCAGATAGTGCTTGTCAATATGATTATCAGACAAACAATCCATTATTGATACTCCTGGAAAATTTACTGGCATAAAGTTTAGGCAGCATAATTTCATAATAGACTTGAGAGTTTTCAGAACAGGATTTAACTAGAGCTATATTCTATAAAACTAACAAGTTATAGTAATTTACATAACATAAAACCCAAACACCTTGAACTCCAACGGGACTTTTGTCGCAAACATGGGATTCTTGAGTTTTATGATCTTTGAAGGAAGTTAGGGCATTTTAGAGCAGTGGTCCCTTGGAGTCCATGGGGGGTTGGATCCAGGACCCCCATGGATACCAAAACTCATAGATGCCCCAGTTCCTGATACAAAATTCTATAGCGTTTGCATATAACTCATGTAGATTCTCCCATGTACTTCAAATCATCTCTACATTACTGCTGATACCTCATACAACAGAAATGGTAATAGTTATACTGTACTGTTTTTAATTTGTACTTTTGTTATCATTGGATTATTATTTTTTTCCCAAATATTTTTGATCGAATACACAGGCATGGAAGCCACAGATACGAGGGCTGGTGTATTTACTTTACCTTTGTTCTGGATCTCAGGTCCCTGGAGATGAAGGCGCCGATGACTCTGGTTCTATCTGCCTTCAGTCTCGTGCTCACACGGCGTTTGTGCCGGTGGACATTTTCTGGAACTGTTCAAGCCAGTGTGTTTATTACTGGCTGTTCCCCAAGATCCTTTCAGTCCCTTCCCCTTTCTTCAACCTCATGCTTTAGACATGTTCATCACCAAAATCCATTCACTAAAGGTAGCCTTAATATGGGAAAGGCTTATTTTTGTTAGCCCTTATGAATTAATTAAAATAATTAATGGATTTCTTCCTTAATAATAATGATAACTTTATTGTGCCAGGTATTGTTGAATCATATTCTGTCTATCATCTCCATGGAGGCCTCCAATAAGCTTATGTGTGGTCTCCAGGCTCAGAGTTAGTTAAGCCTTAGAGAGGTTAAGTAACTTGCTAACAGTCACACAGCCATTACCCATTTGCCTGTGCTCACAAAACTAGTTGGTGCCTAACCAGGAGGAACACACATCTTCTGAATCCTAGTTCTGGGGTCCTTTTTTATCTCAACAAAAAAAAATTTTTTTGAAAGAGTCTCACTCTGTTGCCTTCAATTATACAGTGGGATCATAGCTTCCAACAACCTCAAACTCTTAAGCTCAAGAGAGCCTTTTGCCTCAGGCACCTGAGTAGCTGGGACTCCGGGCACCTGCCACAACACCTGGCTAGTTTTAAGTAGAATACTCTTGCTCAGATTGGTCTCAAACTCCACAGCTCAAGTGATCTACCCACCTCGGCCTCCCAGAGTGCTAGGATTACAGGCGTGAGCCACCACACCCAGCCCCTATCTTGGCAAATATTTATCAAGCTATAACTACATATAAGCCATTGAGCTGGATTCCAGGGGAGCACCAAGATCTATGAAGGCTTGGGGTGATGGCTCACCTCCATAATCCTGTAGTCCCAGCTACTAGAGAGACTGGGCCAAAAGGATCCTTGAGTCCAAGATTTTGAGGTTGCTGTGAGCTACAGTGCGACAGCACTTCACCCAGGGTGAGAGAGTAAGACTCTGCCTCAAAAAAAAAAAAAAAAAAAATTAGATCCACTTTTCATACTGAAGATAATGAAAATAATTTTCCTTTTTTTTTTGAGACAGTCTCATTCTGTTGCCCTGGGTGGAGTGCCTTGGTGTCATAGCTCATAGCAAACTCCTGGGTTTAAGTGATCCCCTTGTCTCAGTCTCCCTTGTAGCTGGGACTATAGGCACCAGCCACAGCACTGGGTTATTTTTTAGAGATGGGGTCTCACTCTTGCTCAGGCTGGTCTCCAACTCCTGAGCTCAAGCAATCCACTGGCCCCAGCCTCCCAGAGTGCTAGGATTACAGGCATGAGCTACCACACCCGGCCCTTTTTTTTTTCTTATAATTTTCTTGAAGTCTTTTTAGCTCAGAGTATTTTCAACTGTTCTCTGTTTCCTACGGAACCCATTCAAGCCCCTCCACAAGGCACTAAAGGAGCTGGCATGGTGGACAGAGTGTGAACATTCTGGCAAATATGGGTTGCAGCCCAGTGCTGTCAACATCTAGGTTCACAACCTAGACATATGTCATCATCTGCCTCAGTTTCCTCATCATAAATACCCCCCAAACCCAGGGTTGTTGGGAGTCTTTAACAAAGTGAATAAGGGCTGGCATATAGTGTGTAGCAATAGGACTTGGTTGCCCTCTCCGTCCTTTCCACCAAACCTAGCTCCAATCTAATTTTCCACGACAGAGACCCTTCACTTCACCAGGCTATCCGCTTGCTCTCTGCAGAATCTGATGATTATATAATCCTGCCTTTTCTTAAACATTCTCCTCAGTCTAGAGAATCCTTGTTTTTCCTCCCCCATCAAGCTAAATCCTCACCCTCCAACACCGAGCTCAAGACTCTGCTTCTTTTTCTACAGCCCCCCGAGACCGTTCCCTGGTGCGTCCCTGAGTACTGCTGTCTGTGTTAGGATTCAGTGTCCCGTGCTGTTATTAAACTTTTCATGCTTGTCTTCTCTTTCCAAAGGTGCTGTAAGCTGCTTGGGGGCAAGGATGGGGCCTTCTTTTTCTTGTAGCCCCCACAGAGATGATTGCAGTGTGACACCCATGACAAGTGTTCAGTAATCGCATGCTGAGTGTGTGAATGAGTGCTGCTTCTTACTGTGTTTTGTTAAATTATATGTGTGTGCCTGGGGGTTGAAATGTGAGAAAATGACACTGCTATTTCTCCTCCTTCTGATGCAGATTGCTTTTTTAAAAATTGTCTGCTCAACCTGTTTTTTTTTTCTAACATATAGTATTTCTTCTCCAATATTTCAATATGCCGCTTAAAATCCGGACCCAAAAAAAGAAAGTATTAAAAAGTGCGTTTCAAAGGGGGGAAGAAAAAAAAAAACCCAGCAGCTATGACTAATGTCTTCAATTTATAGTATATCCAATTTGGAGAAGACCATGGTTTTTCATAAGGTTGCATAACTGTGAACAAAAACATTTTCAGCCACAGGATGTGTTTCTTGAAAGAATGTAGCCCTTTGTTAAACTAGGAAAAATGTGAAAAACCCAGGGCCCAGCTTTCCTCAATACACATCTTACCCTCCTGTTTATACAAAGCCCTCAACTACTCACCCAATTGAA
Source organism: Galago senegalensis (assembly GCA_963575145.1). Taxonomy (NCBI): domain Eukaryota; kingdom Metazoa; phylum Chordata; class Mammalia; order Primates; family Galagidae; genus Galago; species Galago senegalensis. The sequence goes on along the minus strand of CAUYTI010109065.1, from coordinate 2,016 downwards.
TGTCCACTCTCCATGTAAGGTATGATGCTGGGCAGGAAGTAGGTTGACTCATTCTTGATAACAATGGCTCATTTTAATTCTAGGTGGCTTGTCCTTGAGAACCATGTAGCTATTGCCAACTATTGAGTATCAGCACCACAATGATTAAAGGGAATGAGTGAGAGATGATGTGTGTGTTTCTATGTCTACCTGTTCTGGATTAGAGAATCAAAACAAAGAGGCCTCTATATTATCCATTTCCTAATGTGTGTCATTAGAGCCCCTTGCAGGTGGAACAACAGTGAATAGTCTTTAAATGAATCAGGAGTACAGAACTCCAGTTAGCTTATTGACTACAGGCACATGCAGAAGACCCCAGGGTGGATAGCAGGTTACAAGGGCAGATACCTGAGGTTAACCCTGTGCTTTAGCAGTTTTTTCCACTCTCATATGTGAGAATGTAAAATCTGGGCCACAACTAAGATACTACCGTGATTCCCTGAAAATAAGACCTACCCCCAAAATAAGCCCTAGCAGGATTTCTATGCATTTGTTAAATATAAGCCCTACCCCCCAAATAAGACCTAGTGATGGGCGTGGCTATGCAGATACGCTAGGGATAGGGACTGGGTGCCATGGCTCACTCCTGTAATCCTAGCAGATACGCTACATAGCCATGCCATGCATTTTGGCATGGAGAGGAAGACATCCTCTGAAAATAAGCCCTAGTGTGTCTTATTGAAAAAAAAATAAATAAAAGACAATGTCTTATTTTTGGGGAAACATGCTATATAAGTCTGAGCTAAGACTGGACTGAGCACAATCTCTTTAAAATACCCAAAAGTAAAACTTTTTTAAGTTCATGAACTATAACTTACCAATAGCCTAATAGAAAAGTTTAATATACTCTTAATTGCATAATGGTGTGAATTTTTTTTAAGTGTGCAAAAAAAAAAAGGTTAAAAAGCAAGAACATCGGATCTTGTTGACTCTGTCAAGCTAATTAGAAGAGCCTTTAAATTCTAAACTCTTCCTTTGGTTTTAGGATTCATTTTGCTGCTGAAGTAGATGATGTGAGAATTAAGATCTACAGAACAGAGTTTTGAATCAATCATCAAAAGCCAAAAATTGTTTTCAAGGATAGGAATGAATTCTGACATTTTAATTATAAGCTCAGTGGAAAGTTTGGTAGTAGACTGAGAGCTCTGAAAATTATTATGTTGTCATTACAAATTAATGACTATAAAGAAATCAGTTTTGAATGCTAACGGTAAATTATAGAGAAAAATGTAATGGCACTGCTTTCTCTCTCCTGAACTACCAAGAGTATTCGTCATACTTGATTTTAAAAATCCAAACGGTTGAAAAATACAGGGACATAGATTTTTTAAATGGTGTATAAATAAAGCTAGATTTTTGTTAGCAATTCAAAAGACGCTCATCATAACATCATTTGTAGTATCAAAAAACTAGAAGCAACCTAAATGTTTAACAATATGAGAATGAGTAAGTAAATTATAGTATGCTTAATTGGTGGATTATGTAACTGTTAAAAAAATTATAAATTATATCACAGATTGAAAAATATTAAGTGCGGGCATACCTAGGAGCTATTGCTGGTTTGGTTTGAGAGTACTACGGTAATGCTAGTATAACAGTAAAGTAAGTCGACACAAATAGTCTTGGTTTCCTACTACATAGAAAAGGTGTATTTGTACTGTCTTGTAGTCTATTAAATGTGCAATGGTATTTTGTATGTGTGTATATATATGAACATGTGTGTACTTAATTTTAAAATAAATAATTAACAGTCCTCTGAGCCTTCAGTGTGTTGTGATCTTTTTGCCTATGGAGGGTCTTGCCTTGATGTTAATGGCCACTGGTTGAACCGAGTGGTGGTTGGTAACATTGGATGAGTATGGTGATTTCTTTTTTTTTTTTTTTTTGAGCAAGAGCCGCAAGAAGTCCCCCTGGGTAGAGTGCCATGGCAATACAGCACACAACAACCTCCAACTCCTGGGCTCAAGCGATTCTCCT
>CAUYTI010109063.1:0-21878 GCA_963575145.1 Galago senegalensis | reverse complement strand
GTTGTGGCGGGCGCCTGTGGTCCCAGCTACTTGGGAGGCGGAGGCAAGAGACTCGCTTGAGCCCAGGAGTTGGAGGTTGCTGTGAGCTGTAGTGCCACGGCACTCTACCCAGGGGGACAGCTTGAGGCTCTGTCTCAAAAAAAAAAGAAAATTCTGCTCTCTCACTAGGTTTGGCCCAATTATTTCAGAGCTGAAGCAAGAGTATTAGATAACCAACCACACAGGCTTCCTTGAGTTTGGTTTGTAAATCTGTAGCCTTATCGTTTGGAGCAACTATATTGAAGCGGAATCTCAAATTGAACTTGGAAAAGTCTCTATTATTTTGTCCTATTCTGAACTTTGAGACCAAGTGCAATAAAGTCTCTCCCACAGATTTAACCTCGAGGACATGTAAATTTGGTGAGTTCTTCTCTTCTTGAGGTCTACCCAATTTCTAAAATGCATGGGCCAGCCTGGAAGTGACCTTTCTTACTACCTGTGAGGCTGAGACCATGTTAGCAAGGCAGCCAACTGGTTTTCCTAGGAGACCTTTGTAGGTGTTGGCTCACATATAAAGTCAGACCCTTCCTAGAGGGTTCATTGTACATGATGGAGTGTAGAAATGGCTTCCAGGTGTCCTGATGTGATCATTCTTGTGCACTAAGTAATCAATATACCTAGAAGCCATTTCTATACCCAGTCACAAAGAACATACCTTATTACACCTGTGAGATATTCCATGTCATTGCTATACAGACAATCTGAGTATGCAGAAACCCCAATGAGTTCCTGGGTTTCTCCCACATCAATTCCACAGACTTTGGATGGGAACATAAGCAATGAAAAGGGGGCATTGAAACTAGTGAGCTGAGAGCTAGTCATTTATTATTTAAAAAAAATTATTATTGGGGATTCATTGAGGGTACAAGAAACCAGGTTACACTGATTGCATTTGTTAGGTAAAGTCCCTTTTATAATAGTGACTTGCCCCCAAAAGGTGTGTCACACACTGAGACCCCACCCCCTCCCTTCTTCCTTCCCTTTGCTCTCCCCTTCCCCCACCCCCCACTCCCCACCATTTGCTAGGTCATTAATTGTCCTCATAACAAAATTGAGTACATAGGATTCCTGCTTCTCCATTCTTGTGATGCTTTACTAAGAATAATGTGTTCCACTTCCAGCCAGGTTAACACAAAGGCTGTAAAGTCTCCATCCTTTTTAATGGCTGAAAAGTATTCTGCGGTGTACATATATCACAGCTTATTAATCCATTCCTGGGTTGGTGGGCATTTAGGCTGTTTCCACATTTTGGTGATTGTAAATTGAGCTGCAATAAACTCAATTTAGGATCGCCAAAACGAGAGCTGGTTATTTAAAGAGATGGCATAGACCTGTAGCCATTTTCCAGCAATTTCACAACACTATCAAAATCATCATAACATTTGCAACCCTGCTTATGTTAGGGGAAAAAAGTACTTTTGTGTACTATTTCATCAAAGAAATCATAGTTTAAATTCTCTCGAATGTACGGTTATTTCTCTTTTACCCCAGCTGCATGTGTACACACCTTGCTGTGAAACAGCATAATTAATCCCTGGGTCTCAGGGAGCAGTGATCATTTTTAGTGTATTCGCAGCTCAATTTTAGTCAAAATTTTAGTCTGGAAATGCTTGCCTTTTGGCAGCAGCTCTCAGAAGTAGATCTTGCTGGAAGCCTTCAATTTTCATCACTCTAATTGCTTTATTTATTTATGTTGCAAATCACTGATTTGATGTTTGGGAAATTGTCATGTTTGGGGCAGAAAAGCTTTTAGCTAATGGATTGATGAGTTAAACTTGTTTGTAAAATATATACTCTTTTTTAAAGGTTCATAAAGTTCCAACTCATCATTCATCATGCTCACGACAGTGATTAACAGTAACCTCTTCTACCATTTACTTCAACTTTTGCTGTCAAATCAATACAGAAGACATTTATTGAAACTTAAAAATGTCTTCATACTTGCCTTAATAACCAGGTTGGAAAAATTACTCTTCTCTTAAAACCAAACTCTTAGTACCTTCTTTCCTGATTATCTGATCTTATCAAATTAAAAAATTCAGGGGAGCAAACTCTGGAAAAAAAGCCTCACTTTGATACTTCCTGTCTGGAAGAAGGGCTGGAGACCTCTCTGACAGTGAACAGCATGGAATAATGAAAGTATAAGGACCACAGGCTTTGGACTGAAATTTTTTTTCTTCTGTTTTTCCTTCAGATGCAAATGGTCTTCATGTGTGCTCTGCCCCCACCAGCAGGGTAAGGTTTTTGCTTTGTAGGAGGGGATGGTCCAAGGATGAGAGCAGGGCTTTGCACCTGCTTCCCACTCCCATCATTTAGACAATAAAACCAGCTCAGAGTTCACACTTTCTCTCCCGATATTGCTCCAGGCTTGTCAGTGGTGGACAGCAGCAAGGTTCCCGAGACTGTGGGAGCTGAGGCCAGGCTCCATCCCAATCCCTACCTGTCACCATGATGGTTAATTTAAGGTGTCAACTTAACTGGGCCAAGAAATACCCAGATAGGAGGTAAAGCACTATTTCTGGATATGTCTGTGAGGTTGTTTCCAAAAGAGATTGGCATTTGAATTAGTGGACTGAATAAGGAAAATCTACTCTCACCCAGTGTGGGCAGGCACCATCTAGCCCACTAGAGCCCACATAGAACCAAAAAGGCAGAGGAAAGGTGAATTCACTTTCTCTTCTCAAGTTGGTACATCCTCTTTCTTCTGCCTTTGGATATTAGAATTCCATGTGCTTTGGGCTTTGGATTCTGGGACATGCACCAGTGGCCCCCCCGGCTCTCCTGGCTCTCTAGGCCTTTGAATATCAACCGAACTACACCATCTGCTTCCCTGGCTTGCCAGCTTGTAGACAGCATTTCGTGGTACTTCTCAGCCTGCATAGCCACGTGAAACAATGCCAGTAGATGATCCCCTCTTATAAATCTCTCTCCATCTATCATCTTTCTTTAGTTCTGTTTCTCTGGAGAACCCTGACTAACACAACCACTCCAAACAAATCCTTTGGTGTTTTCTGCTTTGAGACTCTAAAAACATCAAGGCCCACAGTTGGGGATGGGAGCCTAGGCTCCTTGTTTGAAATCTCCCATCAATTTGCTATTTTGTTTGGGAAAGTCCTCAGCCTGTGTCTGATTCATGCAAATATTTATCTTCACATCTCATTAGGAGCCTCCTGTATTCCTTTTCCAAGTTGGTTTAGGAGAAAGAGCAAAATGGGAAGAGCTTGGAGTTCTTGTAGAGCAGGTGTCTGTCTGCTAAGCACTTTCTCATTCCAGCAGTGTTGAGTTTGCAATTTGCTTCCTTCTTTAGCACTCTGCCATGAGCACAGGGCTGCTATCTGCATCTGGCTGGGAGGATAGTGAAGCGTGAAGAGGTTGCTACTTGCACAAGGCCTTGCACTTGGTAGGGGATGGGGGCAAGTTTCAAACGCAAGGCTGTCTTGCTTTTCCACTATAGGCTGCTGCCTCCTACACCTTGGAAGACAAAACCGAAAGCTGGATTATCTTAGAAGTGGGAGAGTAAAGTACCGAAGAGGCCCCTGTCACAGCTGCTCTCACTCCCCTCCTTATACCCTGTCACTGTTGCTGGGAGAGAGGCAGGAAGGGAGGGGTGTCTGCTTGTGGCCCAAGAAGTCAGGCCCCTGTTCTGAGCACCCCCACACTCCTCCTCCTCACCCCCAGCACAGAATAGGTTCACTTCCAGGTGGGGATGTGAGGGCCTCCTTGCCTGGTTGGCAAAGCCTTGTGGGGATTCTCCCCTTGTCTCTCAGGTGGCTTCTCTGTTGCAGTTTTCATTAGCATGCAGGGCTTAATCTCATTAAGTATTGATGTCTGGAGCATTTATTCTTACTGTAGTTGGAGGAGGGAAAAGGTTAGGTCCTTGTAAGGCACATTGATATGCACAACTCGCTCCAGCACTCAGAAACCCTTTGTGAGGTTTTCCCCTCTTTCCAAGGCACTGGGGAAACCGTGGAGCCTAAGGGGAGGAGGAGGAAGTGGCAGCCCCAGGTATACAGAATCCTCTTCCCTGGCCCCCCCTTACACATAAACACACTCCCAGGTGACCTGGTGTGTGCCAGCATGTGTTTTTCTCTTTCTAATAGGATTCTTTAAGGGGCTTGGTGGGAGGGGGCCTCCCTGTACATCCTGGGCCTGGGCTCTGCCAGTGCAGGGGTAGTAGACACCAGCAGAGCCTGCCATCTGGCCTCCAATCAGTCTGACCCAGCACCACTGGGAAGTCTCAAGCCCTCCAATATCCTGGCCTCCCCCACGAGAAGGGGATTCTTGGAGGGACATGCTTTTCCTAGTTATCTCTTGCTCTGATTTCCTGCTGCTGCCAATTTCTGGACCCCACATTGTCTCTTGTGGCTGCTTCCTTCTTTCTGCCTTGCATCTGCCCATTGACTCCCATCTCCTTTCTCAGCTTTCCCCACACTCCGCTTACATTCAGGTGCAGCCTTTTCTACTGAATCTTTAGGGTGGACCATAGTTCTGGGTCTGGAAGACGTGTGGGCCAGCACAGCAGGCCAGTTAACACCAGGTATCAGGGATCCTTTCTCAGAGGGCCCTTACCACCTTGCCCACCTGTGCCTCACTACTCTCTTCTCTTCTCTTCTGGGCTCCCATTTTTGTGCTGTCTGGCTTGGTCTCCACTTAGCTTCTCCCTCAGCTTCTCTCTGGATCCAACCCCTTACTTCCTCATTCTTCAGTCACATTTCTAGTTAGATTCAGGGCATGAGTCAAGGGTTATCTTTATACAACCCATCTTCCATTGACTAATACATGTATTAAACTAATTACCATTTTAGCTTCTGCTAGTCTAGTAAGGGTTTCATGGTGGAGAAACAGCCACAGGACAGATCTTGTGCAGCAAAGCAGTTAAGACTTTGGCTTCTAGACACAGAGAAACACAGATTTGAATCTTGGCTTCGCTACTTAATTGCTGTGTAACCTTGGGCAAGTTACTTAACCTCTCTGAGCTTTGACTTCATCACCTATAAAAAGGAGGTATCATTGACAACCACCTTGTAGGGTTTCTATGAAGATTAAATAAAAGCCACATAAAGGTTGGTATTTGCTACTTCATAAGCATTTGATATATAGCAGTTTTATGTGGTTCCTTGTATGAAGCAAAGTAGACAATGAACGACGTTATAGTAATATTATTAGCATATACAAATATATGGCAAGCATGTCAAATGCATTAGCTCACTTTAATTTATACACTAAGTCTTTAAAGGAGAGAGTACTAGCTATCTTTCATAGGTGTGAAAACTCAAGTCATTTATTCAAGGTCGTGCAGCTGGGAGGCTGGAGGAGTCCAACCAGGTCTGCCTGTGTTTGTGCTTTCTGTGCTGTGTCTTCTTCTTCCACACAGACTGTTGGAGTCAGATCCCCCCACCCCAGTTACAGGCAGGCCAGAGGGTTTCTCAAGTTGGGGGTCCTGAAGCCAGTAACTGAGATGGAGTTTGGAGCACAGGATGTTTCTTAGAGATCTATACCTGTAGAAGAGTGGGAGAGCTAGAAGAATGGGGCTGAGGAAGAAGATGAGCTGTGATGCAGGGCTGACGGCCTCCCACCAACCCTGCCCAGAGCTCTGGAGCACACACTGTTCATCAAAATTGTTTTTAGGCAACGAAGAAAGAGGTTTGGCATAGCAACACTGAACCAACATTCTACCACAGGATGGAGGTCACTACTGAGGGACACACCAGTTAGGGACTGTATTCAGCTCAGTATCAGAGACCACTCTTTCCCCCTAAACAAATTAGAGATTGAATTTTTATTTCAGATTAAAAAAAACAAAACCCTGGTGGTCATCAGTACAGGATTTCAATATTTAACTCCATGATATCCTGAGAAATACTTAACCTGTTTCTTAGCTCTGACAAAGACCCCCGCTCAAGCAAACTTCTGTCAGGCTTCTCTGAGTCCTCTTCTTGACTAGGTCTCTCTCACCTGGAACCCTGACTCTGCTTGGTTAGTCTAGTCTTAGCAGGAATCCTGTTAAGTCAGTTTAGAGAAACTCCCTTGTTCTTCAGCATCAACTTTGATTCCTCAGTCTCTGGCCTTTCTTTAGCAAGAATCTTGTCGGGTCAGAAGGGTTGGGAATCCTCCAGCCCTTCTTGTCTCCTCTCAATAATCTTCTATCCACCGACCCCTCCCATGGTCCTTGGCTACAAATGCCCACTTACCCTTGTTATATTGGAGTTGAGCCTGATCTCTCTCCCCCCATTGCAACCATCTAGGTATAGTGTTCCTTCCTGTTTTAACAAGTGTTATAACAATGACTCTAATTTCTACCACCCAGTTCTAGTCTCCATCTTCAAAGTTCCCTCAAGTGTTACTGAAGCTCCAGTTATTACATCCATGTTCCAGAAAGGATATGGAGGAAGAAAAGAGGGGTTAAGAAAGGGTGTTTCCCCGCTGAATCAGTCCCCTTTAAAGGGACCTTGCAAAAATGCCACAGGTAAGCATAGTAAATTACTAGTTAATTACAATACTTTAATGACCACTGCCAATTACAAGGGAGGCTAGGAAACACAACTTGGTTGTATGTTTTCCACCTTAAATAAAATGTGGGTGCTGTTAATGAGGAATAAGGAGAGAACAGATGTTGGGGAGATGCCAGTGGTCTTGGGCACAGAAAACAAAAGTTAGAACCCACTTTTGCTGTCCTCCTTTACCTGTGTGCAGACATGCCCATGCACTTGGTCTGTTCACATTATATACATGTCAGAGTCTTCTAAATATTAATATATAGTCCTAAGTAGGAAAAATGCGCCATACTCATAAAAATGCTTTGCTTTAAAAAATGTTCTCAACAAAATTTTATTTTATTTTATTTATTTTTTGAGACAAAGTCTCAAGCTGTCGTCCTGGATAGAATGCCATGGCATAATTATAGCTCACAGCAATCTCTGACTCTTGGGCCATCCTATTGCCTCTGTTTTTCTATTTTTAGTAGTGATAGGGTCTCTCTCTTGCTCAGACTGGTCTTGAACATGTGAGCTCAAGCAATCCACTTGCCTTAGCCTCCCAGAGTGCTATGATTAGAGGTGTGAGCCACCAAGCCCAGCCTTCAACAAAATTTTAGATAATAATTTGTACAAAAGGATCTTGTTATCTTCATTATCATGAAGTGATGGTATGCACTATTAAAGGATGGTCTAAGGACATTTCTTTCAATGTCATTAAATAATTTATCTTTTCTTTTGCTTGTCTAATTCTTTTTGATGGTGGTATAGTTCTGAATCAAAAGAGTGGGTTCTGGAATCTGACTGCCTAGGGTTGAATCCAACTTTATCACTAGCAACTTTGTAGCCTAGGGTCAATTACTTGACTTCAGCACCTCAGTTTCCTCATCTGTACCGTGGGGAAATAATAGGATCAGGTTGTTATAGGATTAGGTTAGGTAATCCATGTAAAGGTGGTCTGGCACATAGTGAATGTTATAGAGGGAAACTCATTAAGGAACAAATCATTATGTTCTCTACAGAGCAGCTAGAATCTAGTGTTCCCACATGTGCATGTCTTCTTTCCAGTAGCATTTACAATAGCATTTCTAATAGTATTTGTAAGAACTCATATATGTATGTTTGTGACATAAGCCAAATAACATCTTTCTTTAATTCTGTTTTTATTGCAAATAACATTGTTTGAAGCAAAATGCTATCATATGAATTCAGATAGCCTATACTTTTGTATTCTAAAATTGTAAACAAAGAACAAGGCATACATCTGTTGTTTGTCCTTTGATTATGGCATACCCATTGCTGGGGGGCATATGGCTGCTGTAAAAAAATTCTTTCATATTCTCAACCATAGCTTTGTATACTCCTGAACTGCTAATAATCTCTTTTGTGAAAGGGTTGCCCTATCAACATGACAATAAATTATGGTATATAATTTGTTAGGTAATAATTTGGTAATTGATGGATAATTTACTTAGCAAATTATTTAATACTCATTCGGCTTTTATTTTATAGCTATTTCATTGTGATATCAAAAGTTTAATAATGTTACATTTAATTTCCTAAAATAAACCAAACCAAACCAGATACTTTACCCCCATAATCTTATTAACCTTGACAAACAGTGGAGGGAGAAGCTATCCGTCATGCCCTGATGATGCTGGCACGGAGATTCAGAGAGGCTAAGACGTCATAGGTGGTTAGCAGCAGAATTAGGATCTGAAACCAGCTTGGTCTGATGGGGAAACCCGTGTTCCATGTACGACAGCGTTCGACTTCTGACTTCAGCCAGGCCTGTCTTGTTTTCCGCACACTCCTTCCACCTTTGTGGTTTCTTTCTCAACCCTCTTGGTGATTGATGCCTTTGATTTTATTTTTAGCTCATGAGTAAATATGAAGAATACATTTCTAAGAGAAAAAAGCAAAAAATACACCACTTCTTTTCTCATTCTCTCCCCTACCCCTGTGTGTGCAAAAACACACACACACAGTGACAATTGTCAATGTCGTAGGTTAGTTTTTCTCTTTATGCTTTTGTATACTTAGTAAATTATATATTTAAAAAACAGTGAAATACTTTAAATAAGAATTACAGTCAACTCTTGTTATTTATAGTAGTTATGTTCTAGAATCTGGAATGTGTTCCTCATCGTCTAGTCACAACATATTTGTCAACCATATTTATCAACCATTTGTCGAGCATAATTTTGCTTTATGTACTTTTCCATTTAAAGAAACTTCATTTAATATATTATTGATTCAGGCTGGGTGCTGTGGCTTATGCCTGTAATCCTAGCACTCTGGGAGGCCAAGGTGGATGGATTGCCTGAGCTCAGGAGTTGAAGACCAACCTGAGCTAGAGTGAGATCCTGCCTCTAAAACTAGCCAGGCCTTGTGGCTAGTCCCAGCGACTCAGGAGACTAAAGTAAGAGGATCACTTGAACCCAAGTAGTTGCTATGAGCTATGATGCCAGGGCACTCTATAGAGGGCAAAAAAGTGAGACTGTGTCTCAGAAAAAAAAATACATATATGTATACACACACACAACATTGAACTCCTAGCCAATAGCACCAGAACTCATGTCTGAGCAGAACTCATCTGACACACATTTTTTTCCATTTTCTAAGCCTCCTTGTGTGCTAGGCAGCACTTCAGCCCTATGCTCATAGACCAGTTTGAACAGTGATATTAGCAAAAAGCACAACAATGTGGAAAATGTGACACTAAATAGATTGCAAAAAGGACACTTGTTTCCAGTAGGAGGCCTGAATCAGGAGGCAGTGCATCCCGTTTTCTCTTAGGGCTCTGCGCTGGGAACATGTGCATCAGGAGGCTCCATTTTTTTGCTGCACTGCTCATGTCAGTGAGTGACCTCAAAAGCCTGAGTATTGATTTCAGGGTTACAAAGGAAGTTTAGTGAGTAGTCAAATTTGCAAAAAACAGAATTTGCGAATAATTAATTTCCACTGTATAAGGTCTTGCTACTTTGATTTGACACCACTTAGCCAAACAGAGCTTAGTTTTGTTTCCACAGACTATACCAATGTTAAGTCCTTTTCTCCTCATTCCTCTTCCCTGTAATGTCTTTGCCTTGACTATAGGTCAGAAAAGGGTTGTGGAATGGTTGACCTGCAATGTGAAAAATTAGAGATTAGCTTTCCCTGACAGAGTAGGAACACTGTGGATAAAGAATACTGGGAATCAGGCTTTTATTTTTATTTTTCATAAGAAACTGCATATTAATCATATTTCCTATAGGTTAAACAACTAAACAGGCAAAAGAAAAATATCTGTAATGCAGCATTAAGAGAAAAGGTACAGAATTTATCCATTCATCCATCAATCTAAGTAATTCATTGCACACATACTTATTTGTGGTGCCAGACACTCATCTACATATGGGGTACAACATGGAGTAAGAAATCAGACAAAGTCCTTCCTGGAGCTAATGGGAAAAGACACTCAATCTACAGGAAGCAGTAAGGAAACACATAAGTCTGGATACTGATAAAGGCTATGATGGGAATCAAAGTGAAATGATAGACAGCCATGGGGGGCAGGGGAGCTTTCATATTGAGTAGGACTGAGCTCTCTGCAGAGATAGCATTTGAGAATTATGGCCCTGAGTGTAGTGTTCTACAACCAAGGAAAAGGGGTGTGGAAGAAAGACTCTAAAAACCCTGAAGGTGGGGGGGGGGTGCATTAAAGCAATGATTTTTTTCTCCTTCTATTCTCTATAATTTTTTTTATAATATGCTTATATATCTTAATTATGAACAATAACTTTATTTAAAAGAGGAAGAACTGGGGCTCAGCTCCTGTAGCTCAGTGGTTAGGGCGCCAGCCACATATACTGAGGCAGGTGGGTTTGAACATGGCCCGGGCCTGCCAAACAACAATGACAACTGCAAGAAAAAAATAGCTGGGCATTGTGGTGGGTACCTATAGTCCCAGCTACTTGGGAGGCTGAGGCAAGAGAATCACTTAAGTCCAAGAGTTGAGGTTGCTGTGAGCTGTGACGCTACGGCACTCTACCAATGGTGAAATCGTGAGACTCTGTCTCAAAAAAAAAAGAGGAAGAACTATTGGATTAAGGGACCTGACAGTTCCCTGGGGTGTGGCATTGCTTTTATACTTTGAAAGTTTAGTTTGTTTTGCTTTTTGCATTCACAGTAGCCTAGGGAAAGGGTAGATCTCAGAGGTTAAAACATTTTCATTCAGTTGAAAGTTTTGATTCTGCAACTGTCAGACTATGTGAGTTGGGTGAGCTCAGTGATCATTTCAGAAAAGAAAGAGCTTTCTGCAAAAAGTTTCACTCCCTGGTGTTCAGTCACTTCTAGACAAACAACCCTCCTTAGTGTCAACTTCCCTGGCCCTCTTCTGCTGCCAGTACCAGGCTGTTATATTTGCCTAACTGAAACTGGAAGTTTGCACAGGCCATGACATTTCAGAAAAGGTCACCTACCCTGAAGACATTCCATAAAAACTTTTCCTACTCCAAAAGTAGATTTTACTCCCCAAGAAATACTAGTTTATAGCTGAGGACTTATCTGACATTGGTAGAGACACTCATTACCAAGAACAGGGTGAGAGCAGGGATGCAATAAGTCTGGTAGAGAGAGTGGCTGGAATCTGCCTTGCTGCTCCACATTTATGTATTTTTCTGTGGCCAGTTCCCCTTTAGGTGCTCCAGGGAAGGCTGGTCACTAGTTCCCTCAGCATTTTGACCCATTGGGAAGGCTGTTCCTCAATTTCTTCTACCATGATTCTAATGGGAACCATAGCCAGGGGAGAGAAGCATGAGAGTTTCCCTGGAATAGTTTCCTAGGGCTGCTGTAATGAATCACCAAAAACTTGGTGGCTTAAATAACATAAATTTATTCTCTCACAGTTTGGGATTGGGATGGGGGCAGTTAGAAACAAGGTATTAGCAGAGCTGGCCTTCCTCTGGAAGCTCAGAAAAGAGGAAAATCCATTCCTTCTCTCTTCTAGCTTCTGGCAGCTGCCAGCATTCCATGGCTTGTGGCTGTATCACTCCTCTCTCTGTCTCCATTCCTTTCTCTCTATGTTAGCTCTCTCTCTGCCTCCCTCTCAGGAGGATACATGTGATTGCAGCTGGGGCCCACCCATATAACTCAGCATAATCTCCTACCTCAAGATCCTTAACTTAATCACATCTACAAAATCTTTTTTTGCCATACAGGTTAACATTTATGGGTTCCAGGAATTAGGACGTGTATGTCTTTTTGGAGGGCCTATTATTCAGCCTACTTTATTTCCCAAGAAAGAGTGTTTGTCTACTGCTATGTGGGAACACTAGCACTGGATGCTCTGAGACTTTGACTTTAGCACAGAGGCTTCCCTTGCTACATATTAACACTAAAAATGAATTTGGGAGGGAGGCAGGTGACTGGGGGGCTTGAGAGAAAGCATCTCTTAGAGAAGACTCTAGAATGGCCCAAAATAGAAACAGGAGATGTTTTCAGTCATAAAAGAGAGGACAGGATAAAGGATGAGACAGAGGGCTTCTGGACCAGGGAGCAGGAAGGTTTCATGCCCATTGAGAGGTCTAGGGTAATAATGATGGTGGAATATCCAGCAACGTGGCCACTATGGAATTCTCTATCCCTGCATGCAAAGCTAGTTGGCATTGTTTTTTCATTAAATATATCCCTTTTGAAAATATTGTTAAAGGGCTTATGAATGGAATGATTCGTATTTGAATGGTGGGGAGTAAAGGATCATGACCCCAAAATAAATTTGTTACTTCCTGTTCCAGGGGCACTTAAATGCCACTTTCTTTCACTGGAAGCCAGTGTGTCCTAAGATGACACCTCCTACTCCTGACTCTTCTTAGCTTCTTGCTTTCTCCACCAGACCCTCAGCTCCTTCTCAAACTCCTCTTCCCATCCTGGATTTTAACACTGCTCAACATCACCACCAGGAAAATACCCCATGAGCCTCCTGGCATGGGTAGGCAGGGGGCTGTTGCCCACATTCACTGACTCACAGTGGTGTGACTTTCTCCAGCAATGTTCAGATTTGGAGGCCAGACCTGGAGAAGCTGAAAAGCCAGGCTTCACTTTCAGTAAGATCCATGCATATGAGGTAAGGCAGATGAGCTAGAAGAACAGAAAACAGTGGTCTCAGAAGGTGTGTATGAAGTCAGGGGTCTGGAGTTCTATTCACCAATTTAACCTTGAGTGGCCACTATATGCCAAGAGAACTCAGTGGCTGAGTACCTTAATAAATCTTGTCCAGAAGGAGGGAGGAGTAGACCAAGGCTAAAGCTGGAAGGGGCAAAGAAGCAGCAGTCACTTATACGAGTGAGGTGGGGGATGTTGGATCATTTTTGAGGTTTGGAGAATGTTCATGTTTTGTCTGTGCTCAGATACAAATGCAGTGTGGTCTGGTTTTTGTCATGGTCCTTCAGGGTCACAGAGTGGCTTTCTCTGGTGTTGGCTGTTCTGTGAAAGTGTTGTCTTTAGCAGAACACCAAGGCAGCTGAGAGTGTCATGTTATCCTCCACATGTCAAGGACCGCGTTTCTCTTTCATCCCATACAACTGACCAGACATTAAGAGAAAGAAAATTTCAGTTTTAAACAAACTGGTTTGCCAGTCTGACATTCAGGAGAACAAAAAAGCCAGAGTTCACAAATTCCTCACACTCCCAGTGGCAGACATACTTTTGAAGACAAATTAAAATTTCATGTTAAAACCATTTGAATGCAAGAGCAATGAAAACATTTGAGTTTCACTTATTACAGGTAGTCTAGAGACACACAGTCCCAGAATCTGACCTACTTTCAAACAGTAATACTCGTTTGGGTGGGATTATCTCATGAATGCTAAATAATTTACTTTTAAATTGCATTACAGTTGCTGTGTTTTTTTTTAAAATAACAACCCACTTTCTATTTTTATGACCTTGAATATATTGGTTTTTCTTCTCCTCCACCCCCATTCCTACTCTTTTAGCAAACAAAATGCATCTGGAAACAATAAATGATTCTCCAAATCGTACTATGTAGGAGGGAATCAAATAATAAAATTTTGATGTTGGGAAGAGATATTAAGGTCCCTATCATCATCAAGGTCAAGCTTGGTTATCAACAAAAAGTAGGTCCTTGGCTTCTAGACTCTCCGCCTTCATTGGACACTGCCCCTTCAATCCCTCCTGAGAGAGTAAACTCTGGGTGAGCAGAGACATTTTCCATGGTTTACTGTTGGAGGCCCAGTACTTCCCATGGTGCTGGTTACATTACAGGTGCTTAATAAATGCATACATAGGTAATTGTTTGCTAACTCTACCTGGGCTTTAAGGAGATGTTCCCCAAGCCATAACTTATTTCTCCTTCCTTCGTCTTTCATTCCTTCTCTCCTTCCCTTCTTCCTTCAGGCATTTGGGAAATGTTACCTTGAGTGTTGTAATAACTCTTGAATTCAAGTCTTCAGTAAACAGGAATACAATGAACATTTATATTCAACTCATTCTGAATCAATGGAAAGGAATAAATTCAAGTAAATTAAAATGGAACCTAAGATTTATAGCTCCAGGTTCAAATTAACCACTCACAAAAGGCTCCGGCTAATCTCCATCTCTTCCTTCCCCCAACCCTTCTTTCTTTTCTTTCAAAGGTGGTGTGACGTGCCATAAAAGACACATACATAGCAAAACTATAAATACTAAAAAATATAGACCTACATATTAATTGCCACACAATGTGAACAGGAAAGATGACACGAGGAGAGACCACTACCCTGGAAATAGGCTAAGAATAGTTAGTTCTCTTGGCCATATTCTTTCACTCTGTTTCAGGGAGTCAAGTCTTTATGAGGAATTCAATGCCTTTCTTTACCTGATTCAAGGAGTCATACTCTTTTTCACAGGAAGGACCCAGATCTTCCTAACATTACTCTGTGAGAGGATAGGGTCATACAGCCCCTTGTGTAAGGAACATGGCCAGTGTCTCCACAGCAGAGCTATCTACCCTCCTTTGAGCTCTCAGAGATGGTGTAGCAGAAATACTCCTAGATGTGGTTGTCAAGTGTTAATACTGGTCCATTACAGCCGGCCTAAGATCACCTTTTGCCAGTCTGTGCTAATGAATCCGCAAGGAGGTTCATGTTGCTCACTGCACAGAAAATCAATTGCTGAGACAATGAGCAGTGTCAAAGGAAAAAGGATTTATTGCAGAAGGTGCATCTGCTGGGAAGGGAAGGTGCGAACTGCCTCACATCAGCCAAATCCCTGTTGGTCAGGGGTTTTATGCAGATGAAAATGAATAATGAATGAGGAGAGTCTGGGAGGACCACGGGGCACACAAGTGCACTGAAAAATCATGCTAGCACATACATCCCATGAATAAAAAATGATAGATATGTAGGGATGGGGAAAATCCAGGGCGGGGATTTTCATATTGTAATGAGCTATGAGTTACTACTGGTCATTCTGTCAGCCTTGTGTGTAGGTTCAGTGGGTCCTTGGGAATACTGTGTGGTGGCGTATCACTCTATTGTCTTTTCTGGACACATGGTGGTATAGGGCTCTGTACTTACCTCACCGCTGCAAGGAGGTTCTGCCATTCCTGGGAAAGAAACTCTAAAGGGGATGTATTCGTGCAACAGAAAGTTCCAAAGTACTGGTCAGCAATTCTTACTGGCTTGGAAACACGAAACACAAGAGCTTAACTACACACACACAACATAAGGCATATTCTCCTGCTCACAGAGCCAGTTAAAGTAGACCATGTGAGTCCACACTCCTTCCACTCTGCCATGCAATGGCACACTCTTCCTGAGGATCCGAACATCTCCTGATGGAAATACTTGAACTCATCCAATATCCATGAGCTAAAGTGATTCCTTCCTGCTTTCCACCAGGGGCCCACTAACTTCCCTCGGAGCATTAGTACTTTTAAGAGATTTTGAAAGTCCCAGGTTGTAAGAGACCTTATGTGGCTCACTAGAGAGATAAATCCAGTTCTAGGAATGGAGGGAGAAAGGTGAAATGAGGGAAGGCGAGGCACTACCCTGTCTGGAACCCGGGAAAGCTCAAGAAGGAAGCCTATGCACACCTCATGTCAGGGGGGAGAGACCATATTTTTTTCTCTTAAGTAAATAGAGGAGATTTTGAAATATTTAACTTGGTGCAATCTTTCTAAGGGGAAATTTAGTATTATATATATATTCTTTGATCTAGTCATTTCACTTCTAGAAATTTACTTTAAAAAATGCTGGCCACAGGGCAGTGCCTGTAGCTCAGAGGAGTAGGGCGCTGGCCCCATATGCTAGAGGTGGCGGGTTCAAACCCAGCCCCAGCCAAAAACTGCAAAAAAAAAATGCTGGCCACAGAGATATAAAGAAGCTATAAAGACCTTCACTATAGCATGTCTCTAATTGCAAAAACAAAACAGGACCCCACCAAAGAAAATCCAAACTTCAGTAACATTAAATGGTCATCTTACCAACTGAAAAAAGACTACAAAACAGTATGCGTAGTGTAAGTGGATTTACTATACGTAGAAGTACATGGAGACATCTGGAGGTTCTGTGTCAATAGTCTTAGTTACTCTGCAAGATGAGATCAAAAGTTTTTATTTTTTAAATCCATATTTTCCAATTTTTTATGAGAAATATTATCTTTATAATGCAAATTAAAGTTTATTTTAAAGTGAAAAACACCTTATTACTCCTTTAGTATCCCCTTAAAAATCACACTGGTTGGTTGACCCATAGTACTTTCTTCATTATTTTTATTTATTCATCCAGTGGATTTTCTTTTCTTTCTTTCTTTTTTTTGTTTTTGGGACAAAGCCTCAAGCTGTCCCCCTGGGTAGAGTGCCGTGGCATTACAGCTCACAGCAACCTCCAACTCCTGGGCTCAAGTGAGTCTCCTGCCTCCACCTCCCAAGTAGCTGGAACCACAGGCGTCCACCACAACGCCCGGCTATTTTTTGGTTGCAGCCATTATTGTTGTTTGGCGGATCCAGGCTGGGGATTTGAACCCGCCACCTTAGGTGTATGTGGCTGGCGCCTTAGCCGGTTGAGCTATAGGCGCTGAGCCCATTCAGTGGATTTTCAATTTCCTTTTTATCATATTTCAGTGAAAATAGAAAATTGCCACTGGCTCAACATAGAATCAATAAATCAAGAGCCCAGTAGGTAGCCAAGGGACCTGTACCTTGGCCAGACAAATAATTCCACACAGAGATCAGCAAATTAAAAAGTGGTGGGGGACCTTATGCACTGGTGGTGGGATTTCAAACTAGTACAGCCTTTTTGGAAAGAAATATGGAGAATCCTGAAAGAACTAATGGTAGACCTCCCATTTGATCCCACAATCCCATCATTAGATATCTATTCAGAAGGGAAAAAATCATTTTATGATAAGGACATTTGCACTTGAATGTTTACAGCAGCTCAATTCATAATTATGAAGATGTGGGGCAATGCCTGTGGCTCGAGGAGTAGGGTGCCAGCCCCATATACCAGAGGTGGTGGGTTCAAACCTGGCCCTGGCCAAACACTGCACAATTGTAAAGTTGTGGAAACAACATAGGTGGCCATCAACCCATAAATGGAGTAATAAACAGTGGTATACATATAACATGGAGTACTATTCAGCCATAAAAAGATGGAGATTTTGCATCTCTTTTTTTTTTTTTGAGACATGGTCTCAAGCAGTCACCCTGGGTAGAGTGCGGTGGTGTCATAGCTCACAGCAACCTCAAACTCCTGGGCTTATGCGATTCTCTTGCCTTAGCCTCCCAGGTAGCTGGGACTACAGGTGCCTGCCACAAGGCCCAGCTATTTTGTTGTTGCAATTGTCATTATTGCTTTAGCTGGCCTGGGCTGGGTTCAAACCCGCCTGCCTCGGTGTACGTAGCTGGTGCCCTACCCACTGAGCCACAGGAGCCACCAAGAGACTTTGCATCTTTTATATTTACCTGAATGATTTCAAGAACATTCTCCCATGTAAAATATCTCAAGAGTGGAAAAGCAAGCATCCCAAGTACTCAGTACAACCTGAAAGTAGTAGATGAACAACTATAGAGCCACGTGAGAGAAAAACACAATTAAATTCAAGAAGGGGGGAGGATGGCAGGGAGCTCAGTAAGTGCCTGTCTAATAGGTACAGTCAGAGGTGAATGGCACACTTCCTGGGGAAGGACTCAGCTAACTACAACTCAGACTCTGGATTTTACCTTACAAATGCAAATTGTATAACCTAATTAAATGTACCCTCATATTAACCTGGAAAAAAAAAGTGGTGGAATCTCCTTGTCTGGGGAGCACCAAGAACCTGAAAAGTTCACTTTTCTTCTTCATGGTGAAAGAAAAAATTCTCTGGAAGATTTCTTCAAGTCAGCCAGATCAACCTAATCATGTTGATTAGGTCAACTTAGTTTATCTCAGAAAGAGGCAAAATGACTGATCCATAGATACTCTTCCTAGGTCTCCCTGTCCACGAAGTCACACAGAGGCCACGGGTGCCTCTAACAACCTCCTTAATACCTCCTTCTGTGGAGAGAAAATTGGGACATTGTCCTTAAAAAGCTTCGCAATTAAATTTTGAATCAATGCTAATTTCAAGAAATGATGGTTCAGCAGTTTTAGCTTATATGACTTCTATTGATATTTTGAGATTCCAAATGTGTTTTCTTAAAGTCACATCTTTTACTGCCTGACCCACTTACAGGTCTAATCAATAATTATTAGTCAGGCTGAGAACGCTGGCTCAGGTCTACGACTGCCTGGACCAGACATCTGGAGTAAAAGGGAAGAAATGCTCATTCTTATTTTCTCTTCACCTACCCAACCCTCTACCCCTCTGATGATGGTGAAGCCAGCCCTAACAAACAGAGAAGTTTCACTCAACTAACACTAAATAAATAGCATTTCCCAGAATTGCACAGTCCAGTGGTGAATTAGTTCACCTCAAAGCCCAGCTCTTCCCCTCACACTCACTCAGCTAAGCTCTGGTAAACCAATCTTCATTCCACTTTCTTTCCATCTTAGGTGATGGGAGAAGACGTGAGAAGTGGAGAACTTAAGGGACATGGTACACTGTTTTCTTTTGGACAAGTGGGGGGGAAAATACCTCCCCCAGAATTTGACAAAGTCAAGTCCACAGTGCAGCACAGAGAAAGGGGACTCATCTCTCTCCACAGCTGAAGAGAGGGCTCATTCAGTGGCATTCACCTGAATGGTTAGGAAGCTTGGGTGACTTGGGAATGCAGGGGCAACTTTCAGTTCTTATCCTAGATCAGCCACTCACTAGATACTTGATTTAGAAAAGTTACCTAATCTGTGAGTGTCAATGTGCTCTCTATAAAGCAGAGGTAATGACTACCTGGCATGGTGGTTGAGAATTAAATCAGAGACAATGTGTAAAACCTCTGACAGTGAGTGTTCAGTACGTGCCATGTAGTTTTGACTCTTACCTGCCAATCATAAGGGAGATGGGTTCTGATGAGGCCTGGGGGGTTGGGGCGGATTCATCGATTCCTAGTCAACTGCTAGGAATCTGCTCATGCAACTTCATCCTATATCTGAGATTATCCATCCTCAACTTCTCTGGAGTTATACAAAAGCAGTCAGCCATGAAAAGAGAATAACAACTTCGATCTATCCTAGTTTGTAAAAGAGAGAAGTTAAATTAGTGGATACAATTTTCTTTATTTTTATTTTTTTCTCTGAGTAATTTTCCCTAAATCTTGGATTCTTGCTGCAGGTGCAGGGCAGGTAAAATAAATAAAAGAGCAAATATCGACAACAGCACTGACTTTGAAAACTTCAGACAAGCTAAGATGGACAGCTCGTTTTACCTGTGATTATATTGTTGATTTGAGACACTGAAGTTAACACATTTCTAAAACAACTTAAAAAAATTCAATACAGATTTGTGAGTCTAAATAACCCCTCATAATAAAGGGAACAAAATATGTCAGTATTCTACAGTGTTCTCCAAAGAAAATCATGATTCTCAGGTTGCTCTGCCAAGGGATAAAGGAAGGTCCAGTGCCCCAATTTTAGGACAGGCTCTGAAGTCACTTATTTAGTGAAACCCTAAATAAGTCCTAGAATCTTCTTTTTTTTTTTGTTAACATAGGATTGATGATATCAAACATTTCTATAGTTTTACAAGATTTTCCCAAGAAAGTACTCTCATATGAACATAAAAATACCTTGAAATGTAAAATGCTATACTCATATAAAGTAGTCTACACATGCTATTATTACATTTCGATAGAATTCCCTCCAATTTGAACTGCTTTAGGGAGGATCCCCATCAACTGGCCTGAGTTCCACTGATGGCTTGCTCATCTACAGTGGTGTTGTCTAAGGTCAGTAGTTCTTAACTGTGGCTATGCACTGATATTACCTGGGGAGCTTTAAAAACCACTAATGTCTGGGTCTTCTCCCTTTCCTGCCCTGAGATTCCAAGAATTTGGGGCTAGGGTTTCAAAATTTCCCTGTGAAGTTCTAATATGCAGCCAGAGAACCACTGCATTAGGTAAAGGTAAGACTCACCTTTGTGAACCACCATGGGAATTACCTGTGCCTGACATGTTCCCTCGTGTTCTGTTGTGGGAGTGGCCCTCATCAGAAATGCTCATCTCAACGAGCTGTGGGGGGTAGAACCTCGGGCCTCTCTCTTTGTGGTTATGTTGTATCTAAAAGTGGGTTTTGGATCATTAAACTGTAACCTTCCTTCCCGTGGCAGAGGTGTCCTCATTGGTTCCTGGCTAGAGAAATGAACCACATAAGCAGGGAGAAGATGCTGTCCGCACTAATTTTATAGGTAGAGAACGTCGAGAGTTTTTATGTAACAGGTCTTTCCCTTACGCATTTTCCTTTTATCAGTACTTTTTTCCTTACCTACTTGCTCATGTTTTCCTAAATATCCATGTCCTCTGTGGATACTGTGAGCTCCATTCTGTCACTGATGATATTTTAGCAATGGGTTGGCTGTTATTAGTAACCTGTCAAGCTTTCTCTGTTTGAGGAGGGGGAGATAAGCCCACCTGTACTCTGCAAGGTAAGGCATCGGATTTAATGCTCCTGCAGTTAGCAGAATAAAACAGGCAACCAACAGTTCTGAAGCATCCTTGCTTCATCATTTAAATACACTAATATTTGAGATAAGAAAATTCCTTGGATGCCCAAGAAAGCCACTTATTATTATTCACCATGACATGGCATCCATCATGCAGTCATCCATGAATCTTTGTCAGGAATTTTGTGACAGAATATTTAGTTAGCTCCTTTCCAAATAAAGCAAATTCAGCGCAGTGTCAGAACTTAATGGATGTCTTACCCATTTTCATTAAAACAACAAACTTTCTCAATGCTTTAAAATATACTTGGTGCTCATATAAAGTCTGCTTTTGGAGAATCAAGATCACAATTGCCATTTTCACTCTCCCAGTCAAATGCCAAAGAGAAACATTTATGCACCTTTTGTGCCAAGAAGATTCTTTGGCCGTTGGGTTAAAATCATTCATTTGCTTTTCTGGTGCTATGGACTGCATTCATTGAGATTGATTTGGCCCGTTTAACTTGAACAGGCCACCTCATTAATCTAAAAAAGATAAAAAACAATGCGTGACACAAACTGCTGTAAGTTCTTTGTAAACAACATTCAAAAGCAGAAAAGTGAATGATGAAATTGAGGCTGGCGACTCTTCCCACTCAGGACTCTGGAGGGAACAATGACACTTTAAGTGAGCCCTCTCACTTCAGAGAATCCTAGGCAATTGCTGGAGGCAGCATCTGAATTGAGAGTCATTATTTGCCCAGTAAGGCATGCTTTGAGAGAGCACTGTCACTGTTAGTGGATAGGCTTTATAGCAGACAGCGCAATAAAACTAGAAAATGAAGGAGAAACTTCTGTTGTTACAGCAAAGTCAACTTCATGGAAAAGGCCTGAAGGTGGCAGAAAGCTTATCTGTCCTTAGTCAAATAAACTCATGTGAAGAACTTCCTCCTATATAGGAAACGGGTAGCCATCAAGTGACACATAGGATTGTAAGGCTTCTAGAGATGTTCCTCCAAGGTGCCCCACAGCATGGGGACCTACTTCTACGTGCCTGTCTTCAGATGCTCTCTGGGTTCAGTATTTCAGTGACACAGGTATTAGTAACATGCTCTACGTCATCACTGAAGTACTCTACTGTGAAACTATAAGAACCTAATAAGCAGTACAAGCCCATTCTTTTTTTTTTTGAGACAGAGCCTCAAGCTGTCCCCCTGGGTAGAGTGCCGTGGCATTACAGCTCACAGCAACCTCCAACTCCTGGGCTCAAGTGAGTCTCCTGCCTCTGCCTCCCAAGTAGCTGGGACCACAGGTGCCCGCCACAAC
>CAUYTI010109059.1:0-20668 GCA_963575145.1 Galago senegalensis | reverse complement strand
GGAGACTCGGAGGAGCGGTTGAAGAGGAAACAAAGGAAAAGCACACCTTTCTTGGGGGAGGGGATGGGCGCTGTCCCTTTGGAGAGATTTATGTACCTGTGGAGCGTCCTCTAGAAGTCTCTCTCTGTCTCAGAAGAGGTGTTCTGCTGGTATCACTCTTCTCTCTCAGCTGGGCTCCCAGTTTTCGGCTTTGTTGGGTGTTTCTCCAGATTTTATCCTTTCTTCTGAACAGGAGCTTCTGTTGGAGACTGGTGCCTGTCGGCCATCTTCATTCCCTCTCCCCACAGAGTAGTTTTGATTTGTATTTCTCTGATTAGGAACGATGAGGGTTTTTTTTTTTTTTTTCCATGTGTTTGTTGGCCATTTATCAGCTTCAGAGAAGTTTCTGTTCAAGCCTCTTGCACACTTATAAATAGGGTTTTTTGTTCATGTCTTATTGAGTAATTTGAGTTCTGTGTAGATTCTAGTCATTAGTCCTTTGTCAGATTCATAGCATGAAATATCTTCTCCCATTCCAAAGGCTGTCTGTTTCCTTTAGTTGTGGCGCTGTAGCTATGCAGAAGCTCTTTAACTTAATCATGTACCATTTATTTATTTTTGTTGTTATTGCAATTTCCAAGGGAGTCTTCTGCTTAAGGTCTTTTCCCAGGCCAATTTTGTCAAGAGTTTTCTCCACACTTTCTTCTTGAATTTGTATTGTTTTATGTCATATGAACTTGATGTATGTCCCTCTAAGTTTTTCTCATCTTGAAGTCAGCCAACAGCTAATATCACTGTCTCCCTCAAATCATTGCCTTTACCTATAACTCTAAATCTTCTTAATAGGCCATCATGGGAACCATTGTTTTCCTTTCTGTCAAGTTACATTTGTGAACCTAAAAATTCAACACCCAGGTATTTTGTTTTGTTTCTAGCTTACTATTGTCCATACTTGACTGGCTTCTAGTTCTTCATCCCAAAAAGAGCTATCAGTTGAAGTCTCCCCTGCTTTTACTTCCCTCAAGTTCATGTCCTGTAGATGGTGATTGTCCAGAATGGTCATATTTCTAAGTGACTGCATTCTGAAAATTACTGGTATAACCATTGTTGTGATTTTAGTTACCCTATCTTAGGTCCAATTCCCTGGGAAGTAGACCCTGAAGCAAGCTTTGCATTCAAGACATTTATTGTAGAGTCCTCGAGTTAACAGCACCTGTGAGTGAGTGAGGGACATGTACCTGGGCAGAGTAAGAAGTTGAATTGAGATGCAATTGCCCAAAATGTTCCACCCAACCCCACAGATTGCTGTGAAGCTAAGATGGCCATTCAGGATGTCTCGAATTGAGTCAAGAGGATCTACTTGGTCCTCCTCATGCACAAGTTATGGGTGTGAGCTATATGCTCCCTGGGGCAAACAGCTCCCTCTCTGGTCAAGGGCAAGTATATTGAGAAACATTTCACTATGTTTCATCAGCAGCCACTACTCTTTGCTGTTGAGGTAATGAAGTCCTCTGCCTTCAAAGGGAAATCTACGTGGCATACTAAAGCACCCACAAAAATGACTTCCTTACTTTTTTTTTTTTACTTGATAGTAATATTTTTTCTTCCTTTCTCTTATTCTCTTTTTCCTGTCTTCCCTCCACACAAAGGATATGCTAATTTTATTTCTTACTGTCATGTACACAGAAAAGTAACATTTTATTTTATTTATTTATTTATTTTTGGAGACAGAGTCTCGCTTTCTTACCCTTGGTAGATGCCATGGCATCATAGCTCACAGCAACCTCAAATTCTTAGGCTCAAGCAATTCTCTTGCCTCAGCCTCCCAAGGAGCTAGAACTACAGGTGCCTGTCACAATATGTGGCTATTTTTTGTTTTGTTGTTGTCATTGTTGTTTAGCAGGCTGGGCCCTGGTTTGAATCTGCCAATCCCAGTGTATGTAGCCAGTGCCCTAACCACTGAGGTACCAGGTGCTAAGCTCGCCTGGCTTTTATTTATTTATTTTTTTTTTTTAGCTACAAGGTCTTGGTCTGGCTCAAGTTGGTCTTGAACTTTTGTGCTCAGGCAATCCATGTGCCTTAGCCTCCCAGAGTGCTAGGATTTCAGACGTAAGCCACCACACCTGTCCCAGAAAGTTAACTTAAAAAAAAAAAAAAAGCTTATTGAAAAGAATGTCGTATAGAAAAGAAAAACAAAAAGTATCTTATACGTATATAGAGTAAGGAGAGAGATAACAGGGAATTTAATCACTATTTTATCCACAGATTAGTTCTAGAAATTCTCTGCAGGGAATATTGCAAAAATACTAGTAACTTTGCTGTGGGTATCTTGGGACTGATGGCCAGTTCCTGTTCACCATGAGGAGGTGATTACTGCCTCTATCATAACATCTGCTGCTATTATGCTATTCATTCAGAATATGAAAGTCAAAATTAGATGTAGCAAAAGTAGAAGCAAAAGGAGACCTTCTTGCTGAGCAAGGCCTATTGCTTTCTATACCTCTAATCGGATCCCTTTAGGAGAGCTTGTAACATCAGATACTAATAATGACTAAACTTAGTGTACATATGTGTACATACACATATGTGCACACTTATCAGATGAATGGCTCACTTCTAGGTGAAAAAAGAAATATGAAAATTTTAATGCAAACATTTTAGTAACATATGATTTTACAAATGGGAACAGATAATTTCTTATATTTAAAGACTTTAAATTTCTCTAGCAAATATGACTGAGTCACTATAATATTAAAATTATTTGATTAATTTATACCATTAGAGCTACTTCATTAACGTCTCTGCCCATTGTTCCACCACCACAGAATCTTATCACGAATAAGAGCATCTGCTTAGCTCATCATCAGTGCTCTTATACCATTTTACAACTTCAGGATTTTATTTCGATGATTCTAGGTTTGACATAAATTTATTTCCATTTCTCTTCCTTTAGTAAATATAAAGAAATATTAGGGTGTCTAGATTCTCTTTTAAGATATATTTATATGTACATGTGACATCTTTAGAACCCCATAGCGCATCATAATTTTCTTCATTGATTAGGTCATGTTCAAAGAAAAGTCTTAGCTGTGAGTCCATTAGTTCATTCAGAAGCAATTTGGAGCTTCTGTACATACATAAGGGATACAAAGATTAATCAGTTGCATTTTTGTCTCAAAATTCTCACAAATATGGTGGAAGGTATATATAATATCTCTGTGTGTATATATATATATGCTAGTCTAATACAATTGGATAAATATTTTCTAATACCGTGAACAGTGCTAAGGGAAACAGTGAAAACAGCCCTAATTCTTAATAGAAGATTTACTGGAAAATAAATTTAATGAAGGAGTCATATTTGAGCTTATGAGCCTGATATCTGATCAGCGTTGTGAGTGCATGAAAAAGATTTCCCAGTATAGCTGGAAACTAGGCTATATTGTGGGTAGCATAACTAATAAGAACAAAAATTGAAGTTAGACATCAAAAGTCCTCAAAATAACTTTTCCTACATTTAATGAATATCTGCCTAAGTATTTTTGATTTTGTTCTGCTTTTGAGAAAGAGGGTGACTTAAACATCTTTATTTCAGAAAGGAAGTTTTGGTTATGTTCTATAGAACAGGCTATCAGTGGGAGCCTACATAGGAGGCAATATAAATCATCCAAGAATGTAAGGGTTAAACTAAGAGTGAAGGCAAGAAATACAATGAGAGACAATTACTGCAAGGTGGATGGAAAACACATAGGAGAGGAGAACTGGGGAATTATTGGAGTGAACAGTGATAGAGTAACTAATACAAGCTCTACAGGAGAAGGAACTGAGAATGGCAGGAAATATTAATGCACTTTCAAAGTGTTGTCTCCTTCAATGTGACTTTGGCACAACCAGATATGTTTGTTCTATATAAAGTTGGAAATTTGCAGCTGTAACTCAGCATCGTGCGTATCAAGGCTTCAGCTGCAGTGATTGAAATTGATGAGAATGCAGAGAGAGGAGTTGAGCATTCATTGTATCATACTCTTTTTGGTTGGATGTCCCTTTAAGTGTTTTTAATCATTGCCTATGTTCATTTAATCTTACGCCCTAAGTACTTTATTTTTCATACTGTTAAAGAATTTAAGGCCTTCTAGAATGCTGGAGTTAAATATAATTGTGTCCCCCAAATAATATATTTGCGAAGTTATATCAGTGTCTTGTAAAGGTACTGTTAAAGATAGTCACCATTCTATTATCTGACTGCCTGAAAGCAAATTATAATATTTATGCTCTAGAGTCTGAGATGATAATTGTAAAGACTTTTTAAGTTTGGGCCCAAAGGCAAAAACAAGATGAATCAGCATTAGAGCTTTTCATCTTAATTTTCTTTAATACTGAACAATGTTTTGTTTTGTTCTTTTCTACAGTGAGAGCTTGTAGTGACAAAGGAGGACAAAAAATAGAATGCACATTGTTGACACGCATTAAGTTTTAAAAAGCTGACGAATTTTAAATATTTTGTTTTCAATTAGAGGACCATGCCCTTCATTTTCTGCCCTCAGCTCTATTGAGGTATGATTAACAAATTTAAAAATGTGTTCTTGTATAATATTCAATATGCTTTGCCACATACATTGTGAAATGATTACCACAGTGAAGATAATTAACATATCTGGCCCCTCATATAGTTATATTTCCGTGGGGGGGGAAGCATATACACTTAGGATAGGCTCTTAGCCATTTTCAAGTATGTGTGTATAATACAATGTTATTAACTGCCGCCACCATTAAATCCTCACAACTTATCCATCCTCACTGGAACTTCATGCCCTTTATCTAATATCTCCCCATTCTCTCTCTGGCCCCATGCCACTGGCAATCACCCTACTACTCTCTGCTTGTGTATATTTGACATTTTTATATTCTACACATAAGTGAGATCATACAGCTTTTGTCTTTCTGTGCCTGGCTTATTTTACTTAGTATAATGTTCTCCAGATTTGTTCATGTTGTTGCAAAAACAGTATTTCCTGCCCCCCTTTTTTTGTTTCAGGCTGAATAGTACTCCATTGTGCATATATGCCACATTTTCTTCATATTTACATTGGTCGATGAACACTTAGGTGGGTTCTATATCTTGAATATTGTGAGTAGTTCTGCAGTAAACATGGGATTGCAGAGACATATATCTCTTCAAGATACTGATTTCATCTCTTTTGATTATATATTTAGAAGTGGGAGCAGTGCCTATGGCTCAATGGGTAGGGTGCTGCTGCTTTATAAGGAGGGTAGTGGGTTCGAACCCGGCCCTGGCCAAATTGCATCAAAAAATAGCCGACATCACAAAGGAAGTGAAAGAGCTCTATATAGAGAACTATGAAACTCTAAAGAAAGAAATAGCTGAAAATCTTAACAAGTGATTTTTTTTAAAAACATATCTTCCCTTTATGTTTATATTTACTTTTAAGTCCTTGAATTTCTTTCTAAGACTTATTTTAAAGTCCTTATTTGCTAAATTTATTATCTATTTTTTCTGGGTCTATTTTTATTGGCTGATTTCTCTCCTAGTTATGGAACATGATTTTTTTCTCTTTCACACCTTAATATATAAAATAATTATTATTGTGACTGTTACTTGTAGAGTGTCTGGATTGTGTTGCCTGTGGTTACTGAGTTTTGCTTTGGAAATCAGTTTAATTACTTGAAGATGAACTAAATTCTTTTGAGGCTTGCTTTCAGTTTCTTAAGCCTATTATAGTATAGCTTTTACGCGGTGCCTAGTTTTGCTCCACTAATAACTTGTGATCTTTTTAGCATCTTTACTAAATTCTCTAAGTGTTCCACAGAGTTTCCTCACTCTGGCTAGTTGAAACTTGAATACACCTCTCACTTTCATTTTTGCTCTAAAAATCTTACAACTCCTTTGTAGTTGTTCTTTCCTTAGTAGTTGTATGCTTTCAGGGCTTGTGGAGTTTACCCTAAGGAAGTATATCTAACTGATATTCGCTTTCTTTAAAGTATCTTTTGGTAACTATACATTTTTAATTTTAAGGCAATCAAATTTACTAACATTTTTCCTTTGATCATGGTTATTTAAATTAAGAAATGCTTCACTACACTGAGGTCATAATGTGATTTTCCTACATAATTTTCTAAAATATTTGTAGTTTTATCTTTCATATTTAAGTATTTAATCTAACTGAAATTGATTCTTCTACATGGCTAAAGTTTTGGTCTAATTTTATTTTTCTTATTATGGCTATCCAATTGCTTCAACATTTATTGAAAAGCCCATTCTTTACCTCTTGATCTGCAATATTATCTCCGTCATATTTGGACATTCTGTTTTTAGGCACACTATTATGACACAGAGGCCTATTAGTGTATCCCAACATTAATTCCAAATTACCTTAATAGCTTTACAATTAGACTTGTCATTTGTGGAACAAATTTTTCAGGAATGACTGTTTTGAGACTTTTGTTCTTCCATGTAAATTTTATTATTACTTATTTATTTTCCTCAGGGTTATTAAAGTATAATTGACAAATAAAAATTATATATTAAGTGTATAAAGTGATGTTCGATATTGTGTATATTGTGAAACTATTAGATCAAGCTTATTAATATATCTATCATTTCATGTATTATTATTATTTTTTTTTTTTGCAGTTTTTTGCCAGGGCTGGGCCTGAACCTGCCACTTCTGGTATATGGGGTCAGTGCCCTATTCCTTTGAGCCACAGGTGCCGCCCCATTTCATGTACTTTTTTTGTGATGAGAACATTTAAGATCTACTCTCCTAACAATTTTCAAGTATATATTTTTATGGATTGTAGTCATTTTTCTGTACAACAGATCTCCAGAACTCATTCATGCCGTCTGACATTTGGCACACTTGGACCAACATTTCCCTTTCCTAAATATCACCACCACCAATCAGACCCTTAAAATCACCATTCTACTTTCTGCTTCTCTGAGTTTGACTTTTCCACATCTCACATGTGAGATCATGCTGTATTTATCTTTTTGCCTCTGGCCAAATTCACTTGGCATAATATCCTCCAGGTTCCTTCATGTTGTCACAAATGACAAGATTTCCTTTTTTTCTAAGGCTGGATAATAGTCCATTGTGTATACCTACCATGTTTTCATTATCATTCATCCATCAGGGGATACTTAAATTGATTCCATGCTTGGCTACAAATTTACAAATAATGCTGCCGTGAACATGATATCTCTTGAACATACTACTTTCATATCCTTTGTATATATGAGATCAGACAGTTAAGTTCATGAACTCATCCTAGAAAAAGTGCTACATGCTTCATTGCTGAATATCACTATAGTCACCTTCAAAGTACTCTGCTCAAGAAGCGATGCACTGATGCCAGCTCCTAGTACATCCTCCAAAGCACTTTTTCAGATGTCAGATGTCAGTTGTCATAGGACGACAGTTCTGATGGCCATTCTAGAGAAGAGTTCCGAAACTCTTTTGCTTTGAAGGGTAGACTAGGTGCTGATGTCAGCATATAGCTTCCCAAGGAGAGTACTTCAAAGGTAATCATAGTGATGTTCAGCAATGAGAAGGTATGCAGCACTTTTCCCAGGATGAGTTTGTGAACTTAATTGTCCAATCTCACATACCTGGAAGTGGCAAGATCATATTAGTCATTCTAGTTTTAATTTTCTGAAGAATCACCAAACTGGTTTCCATAATGGTTGTACTAATTTATAGGCCAACCAACAATGTGCCAGGGTTTCTCTTTTTCCACATTCTCACTAATACTTGGTCATTCTAATAAGTATGAGGTGTTATCTCATTGTGATTTTAATTTGCATTCCTTGATGATTCATGACTTTGAGCATCTATTCATATACTTCTTGGCTATTTGTATGTCTTCTTTGAGAAATGTCTTTTAAGGTCCTTCCCCCATTTTTAAATCAAATTCTTTTTCTTGCTATTTTTTTGTGTTTCTTATGTATTTTGGATATTCCCTTTATCAGAGGAATGGTTTACATATACTTTCTCCCATTCTTTATGTTACCTATTTACTGTGCTACTTGTTTCCTATGCAGTGTAGAGCCTTTTAGTTTAATACAATCCCATTTATGTGGCTTTTGTTACCTATGCTTTTGGGATTATATCCAAAAAAATCACTGCCCAGTCCAATATCAAGAAAAAATAAAATCCGATATCAGGTCATACTTTTAAGTCTTTTTGAGTTGAGGTTTATATATTGTATGAGATAAAGGATATCCATATCCAATTTGCATATGGATATCCAGTTATACCAGTACCATTTATTGAAGAGACTAGCTTTTGCCTATTATGTATTTTTGGCACCTTTGTCAAAGATCAATTAACTGTAAACATGTGGATTTATTTCTGGTCCATGTGTCTGTTTTTATGCAAGCACTATGCTGCTTTGATGACTATAACTTTGTTGTATACTTTGAAATCAAGTAGTGTGATATCTTTAGCTTTGGTCTTTTTGTCAAGACTGCTTTGGCTATTCAGAGTCTTTTGTGGTTCCATGTAAATTTCAGAATTGATTTTCCTGTATCTATGAAAAAAGTCTTTGGGATTTTGGTAGAGATTACATTGAATCTGTATATCACTTTGGATAATATGGACATTTAACAATATTAATTTTTCTAATTCATCAGCATAGAATATCTTTACATTTATTTGTGTTTTCTCAATTTCTCTTATCCATGTCTTATAATTTTCAGTGTACATTTCTTTCAACTCCTTGGTTAAATTTATCCCTAAATATTTTTTTGATGCTATGGTAAATGGGATTGTTTTCTGGATTTCTTTTTCAGATAACTTGACATTAATGTAGAGAAATGCTTCAGTTTTTTTATGTTGATTTTGCATCTTGCAAGTTTACTGAAATCATGTATTAGTTTTGACTGGTCTTTGGGGAGGTCTTTTAGGGTTTTCCAGTATATAAAATCACATCACCTGAAAACAGAGACAATTTTACTTCTTCCTTTTATAATTAGAATTTTTAAAATTTCTATTTCTTGCCTAGTTGCTCTGTTCAGAACTTCTAGTACAACACTGAATAGAAGTTGTGAGAGTGGGTATCCTTATCTTGTTCTTGATATTAGAGGAAAAGCTTTCAGTTTTTCATCACAGAGCATGGTAGTAACTGTGGGCTTATCATATATGGTCTTTATTATGTTGATTTACATCCTTTTATTAGGCAGGGTTCTCCAGATAAAAAGAACCAATAGGAGATATATAATTATATATATTTTTGTGTGTGTAGTTATATATAAATAAGTATAAAAGATGAGATTTATTGTCTGAATTGGCTCATATAATTATGAAGGCTGAGAATTACCACAATATGCCACAGGCAAGCTGGAGAATCAGGGATCTAGTGATATAATTTAGTATCAGTCCAAAGACCTGAAAACCAGGGGAACAACCTTTATAACTTTCAGTCTGAGAAACTGGGGAGTCATCAGTAAGTTCCAGAATCCAAAAATCTGGAGTTCTAATGTCTTAGTGCATGGATTTCTGAAATGGATTTCCAAGCTCCAGAAGACAGTGAATTTATCTCCATCTTGTTCTATTTAGTTCTTCAACAGATTGAATAATGCCCACCCACATTGATCAGAGAAAATCTTCTTTACTCAGTGTACTGATTTTAATGCTAACATCTTCTAGAAATACCTTCACAGACATGTCCTGAAATGATGTTTTATCATCTATCTGGGTGTCCCTTAACCCAGTCAAGTTGACATCTAAAATTAACTATCATACTGCTACACCTAATTTGTCAATAGTGTTTACAATGACAGGATGTTGAATTTTGTCAAATTCTTTGCATCTATGAGATGATATGATTTTTATCCTTCATTCTATTAAGGTGATATTTCAAGTGTACTGATTTGCTTTTTTTTTTTTATTAATACACAGTCTTTGTACATGTTTTTGGGGTACATGAGCTATTTTGATACATACATAAAATGTGTAAAGAGCTAATTTGCTTATGTTGAATCATCCTTGCACCACAGGGATAAATCTCACTTGTTTATGGTGTATACATATGATCCTTTTAATGTGCTATTGAATTCAATTTGCTAGTATAGTAGAACTTCTGTAAATTGACCATTTAAAGGATTGTAACAAGTTTGTAACTGGTCAACATAAAGAACTAGGCCTACTATACTGATACATACATGTGGTGCATGTCCAGCCTATGAAAATTAGGAGGTAGTCAATGTGGGAGGAGTCAACTATGGAGGCTCTACTGTATTTTTTTTTTTTGAGACAGAGTCTATGTCGCCCTTGCTAAAGTGCCGAGCGTCACAGCTCACAGCAACCTCCAACTCTTGGGCTTAGGTGATTCTCTTGCCTCAGCCTCCCGAGTAATTGGGACTACAGGCACCCATCACAATGCCTGGCTATTTTTTGGGTTGTAGTTGTCAATGTTTAGCGGACCCAGGCCAGGCTTGAACCCGCCAGCATCAGTGTATGTGGCCAGCACCCTACCCACTAAACTACACTCACCACCACTCTACTGTATTTTGCTAAGGATGTTTTCATCTATGGTCATCAGGAACATCAGCCTGTAATTTTCTTTTCTTATAAGTGTTCTTTGTCTGGCTTTGGTATCAGGCTAATGCCAGTCTCAATCAATGAGTTTGGAAGTATTCCCTTCACTTCGATTTTTTGGAAGAATTTAAGGATTGGCATTTATTCTTCATAAATATTTGGTAAAAGGTCCTGGGCTTTTCTTAGTAGTGAACGTAACATTATTACTAATTCAGGCTCATTGTATATTATTGATCTGTTCAGATTTTCTATTTCTTCATAAGTCAGTCTTGGTAGATTGTATGTGTCTAGGACTTTACCCATTTTCTCTGGATTATCAAATTTGTTGGCTTATAATTGTTCTTATTTATCTCTTACAATCCTTTGTTCTTCTGTGGTAGAGGCTATAATGTTTCCTCTTTCATTTTCTAATATTATTTGTCTTCATTTTTTTCTTAATCTAGCTAAAGTTCTATATATTTTCTTTTTAAAATTCCCACTCTTAGTTTTATTTATCTTTTCTATTCTTTTTTTTTTTAGTTTTATCTCATTTATTTCTGCTCTGATCTATATTATATCCTTCCTGTGCTGACTTTGGCCTTAGTTTGTTTTTCTTTTCTAGTTCCTTAATATGTAACATTAGGTTCTTTATTTAAGATCCTTCTTCTTTTTTTCATTTATCACTATAAATGTCCCTCTTAGAATTAGTTTTGTTGCATAAGTTTTAGTATGTTGCACTTTTGTTTTTGTTTATCTCAAGACACTTTCTGATTTCCCTTTGAGTTCTTTGACCCATTGGTTGTTCAGGACAATGTTGTTTAATTTCCACATCTTTGTGACTTTTCCCATTTTTTTCCTGTTATTGATTTCTACTTTTTATACCATTGCAGTAAAAAAAGATAGTCAATATAGTTTAATCTTCTTAAATTTGTTAGGACTTGTTTTATAACCTACCATATGAGCCATTCCAGACAATGTTCCATGTACATTTGGAAAAAAATGTGTATTCTACTGCTGTTATATGGAATGTTCTATTCATGTCTGTTAGGACCATTTGGCCTATAAGTGCTGTTTAGGTCTACTGTTTCCTTACTGATTACATGTCTTGATAATCTATCTATTCAGTGCTAGGTGAGAAGTCCTCTACTATTAGTATATTGTATATTACTTTTTATCACTTCAGTTCTATTAATATTTGCTTTATATATTTAGGCACTTTAATATAAGGCAAATATATCTTTATAGTTGTTACCTACTCTTCGTAAATTGACCTATTTATATATGTAATGATCTTCTTTGTCTCCTTTGACAGCTTTTTACTTAAAGTCTATTTTGTGTGATAACAAGTACAGCCACCCCTATTCTCTTTTGTCTATCATTTGCATAGATTATCTTTTTTCATTCCTTCATTTTCAGCTTATATATGTTTTTAAAGCCAGAGTCTCTTGTAGGGTCTTTTTAAAATCCATTCAGCCATGCTATGTCTTTTGATTAGATAATTTAATCCATTTAAAGTAATTATCAAGAGGTAAGGACATATTGCCCTTTGTTAATTGCTTTCTATTTTTTAGCTCCTTTATTCCATTTTCCTCTCTTGCTGACTTTCTTTGTAACTTGAGAATTTTTTCATAGTGGTATGCCTTGATTCCTTTTTCTTTATTTTTGTGTCTATCTACTACAGGTTTATGTGTGTATGTGTGTGTGTTTGCCATGAGGCTTATGTAAAACATCTTACAGTTGTAACAGTTTATTTGAACTTACCTTCCACTGCAAACTGTAACTCTACATTTAAACTTCTCACTTCTCCCCTCAAATTATGCTACTGATGTCATAATTTATATCTTTTATATATCATACAACCATTACCAAATTATTGTAGCTATAGTTATTTTTAATACTTTTGTATTTTAACTTTTATCTAGATTAAAAGTGATTTATATATCATCATTACAACAGTGGTGTACTGTAAATTTGTCTACATTGTTACCTTTACAGTGAGTTTTATATTTTCATTTTGTTAATGTCCTTTCATTTTAACTTGAAAATCTCTCTTTAAAATAATTTTGTAAGGCAGGACTAGAGGTAATAAACTCCCACAGCTTTTGTTTGTCTGGGAACATCTTTATCTCTTGGTATATTCTCAGTTTGCATCTTTTTTTCCGTTAAGCACTTTGAATATATCATCTCATTCACTCCTGGTCTGTAAAGTTTCTGCTGAGGAATTCATTGATTGTCTTATTAGAATTCCCTTGTATGTGATGAGTTGCTTTTATCTCACTGCTTTCAAAATCTTCTCTTTGAGTTATGACAATTTGATTCTAACATATATTGATAAAGATCATTTTATATTTAATGTATTTTGGTTTCTTGAGGCTTCATGGATCTGAACATTCCTTTTTCTAGATTAGGAAATTTGTCTGTCATTATTTTTTAAATTAAGCTTTCTATTCCTTTCCATTCTCTTCTCTGTTAGGAACTTTTAAAATGTATGTATTGGTTGGCCAGGTGGTATCCACATAATTTCTGTGGGCTTTCTTCATTCTTTTTTCTTTTCTGTTCCTCTGACTTGTCTTTGTGTTCACTGATTCTTCTGTTTGATTGTCTGCTATTGAAACTTTCTTGTATTTCTCAGTTCAGTTGAATTTCTGTTTGGTTCTTATGTCTTTGTTGAATGCCTTATTTTGTTCTTGTATGGTTTTCCAGATTTTGTTTAATTGTTTACTGTGTCTTCTTGCAGCTCAATGAGCTTCTTTAAGATGATTAATTTGAATTCTTTGTCAGGGTCTTCATAAACCTTCATTTCTCTAGAGTTAGTTACTGGTACTTTGTTTCGTTTCTTTGGTTATGTCATTTTCGTTGATTATTTGTAATCCTTGTGGCAATGCACTGAAGTCCATGTATTTGAAGAAGCATCTGGTCCAATCTTTACACATTGTTTTTCTCAGGGAAAACCCTCCACTAGTCACAAGTCCAGAGATTCTGGATGAATCATCTGATGAAGCCCAGAGGTAGGCTTGCTATTGGAATCCTTGGTCAGGATAGCCTAGTGCCTAGGTCGGTAGGTGGTTAGGTCTGGCACATGGGTCCACAAGAGCCAGCTTGTAGCCTGGTTATGCATGGTCAGGCTCAGAGTCTAGGTCCACTGGTGGTAAGCATGGAGCTAGAGTCACCTGGAGCAAGTGCATTTCCTGGGTTCATGGGGACCAGGGTGGTACTGGTGTCCACAGGGGTTTCTATTATCTGGGTTTGCAGAAGAAGGTCTAGAGGCATGGCCTGGTGCCTGGGTCCATGAGCATGCATTTGGAGTATGAGCCTGCATCCATATAAATTATAAGAATCAGAACGTCAAGTTCCATGAAAAACTGGAAGTTTTTAATTGAAATAGCGTTAACCTATAAATCTTTATTATTTGGAATTTTCTTATTCAAGAGCATGTTTTCTTTTTTCATCAACATAAGTTTTATGAATTTTTCCATGAACATAAAAGACTTACATATCTTTTGTGAAATTTATATACATACATACATACATATATATATATATATATATATATATATTTTTTTTTTTTTTTTTTTTTTTTCTCCAGACAGAGTCTCAAGCTGCTGCCCTGGGTAGAATGCCATGGCATCATAGCTCACAGTAATCTCCAACTTGGGCTCACGCAATCCTCTTGCCTCAGTTTTTCAACTTTTAGTAGAGACAGAGTTTCACTTTTGCTCAGGCTAGTCTCAAACTTGTGAACTCAAACAATCCACCCACCTCAGCCTACCAGAGTTTTAGGATTACAGGCGTGAGCCACTGCGCCTGACCTCTTTTATTTTTTATATCCATTTTAAGTGCTATATTTTCATTAAAATTTTACTTTCTAACTTCTAACTGCTATTGCATAAACATTAAATTCACATTTACATATTGATTTGGTACCAAGAAAACTTGCTAACTTTTAATAATTCAGTTTATCAGTAACTTACATATAATTTGAGTGTTTATGTAACTCCACGTAGACAATCATATTATTTGCAAATAAAGAGACTTTGAACCTTCCTTTCCAAAACACATAACTTTTATATCTTTGCCTTTTCTTTTATTGGCAAAGGAATTGAATAGGAATGGTGAAAATGCTTCTAATCTTAAAAAGAATGCACTAGAATGTGATAAATAGGCTATTTGTGTAGGTTTTTAGAGACACCTTTTAGTACATTAACAAATTTTCTGTTCTTAAATTTTGAATCATTAATTTATGTTAAACTGAATTACCTCTTTATATAAAATTCTTATCTCGTATTAATTATAAAATTATATCCTTTAATCTGAAGACTGTGAATTGCTTTAATCTATTTTTTAATTTTAGCCAGGTTGTATTCCTGGGCCAACCTTGCACTATCAGATAAAAAGAAATTAGACATCATATCTTATATTTTAAATACATTGCTGCATTCAGTTTGTTAATATTTTGTTTAGATTTTTTTGCATATAACTTTATGGTTTAGATTGGCTTATATTTCTTTGACATACTGTCATTTTTGCTATAAGATTATACTAGTTTGAGAGTGTTATGTCTTTTTATTTTGTAAGAATTACTATAATGTTGAGATTATCTATTTTAAAAATTAGTCAGTAGATAAGTATATAAAGAACCAGGATAATAAGCTTGCATACAAAAAGTATTCTAAGTCTAAGATGATATAGATATTGCAGTTATCTGACAAAGAATTTAACGCAGTCATTATAAAATTGCTCTAACAATCACTTTTTTTTTTTTTTGCAGTTTTTGGCTGGGGCTGGGTTTGAACCTGCCACAGCACCCTACTCCTTGAGCCACAGGTGCCACCGCTAATAAGCATTTAGAACATACTTGAAATGAATGGAAAAATATGAAGTCAGTAAAAAAGAAAAATAATTCAAAAAGTAAAAGAAATAAATAGAAAGTCAAATAGCAAATAGACAGAATTTATAAAATCAGGTCAAATAGCAAATAGACAGAATTTATAAAATCAGGACCAAATGAAAATTTTAGAACTGAAAAACACAATAATGAAGTTTAAATCATACTGAATGGGCTCAATAGCAGAATGATGATTACAGAGGAGTCAGTGAACTTGAAAATAATTAAATAAAAATTATCCAATATGAACAACAGAGAGAAAAAAAGAATTAGAAAAATGAGCAGAGCCTTGGAGACCTATGGGACAAAAACAAAAAGTTCAACATTCACAGTATTAA
Source organism: Galago senegalensis (assembly GCA_963575145.1). Lineage (NCBI taxonomy): Eukaryota > Metazoa > Chordata > Mammalia > Primates > Galagidae > Galago > Galago senegalensis. Next base: position 4,931 of record CAUYTI010109059.1, on the reverse strand, counting down.
AGTCCTAGAATTAAAAAAGAAAAAATGGAGGGGCTGAAATAATATTTGAAGAAATAGCTGAACACTTCCCCAATTTTACAAGACATAAAACTACAAATTTAAGAAGTTCAGTGAACTCTAAATAGGATAAAGCCAAAGGAATCCATGCCTATACACATCATAATCAAAGTACAGAAAACTAAAGTCAAATAAAATATTAAAAGCAGCCAGAGAAAAATAATACATTACCTATAAGAGGAACAACAATTTTAATTGTCAACCTAGAATGTGATATCCAGAAAAAACATCCTATAGGAAGTAAGGTGAAATAAAGTCATTCTCAGATGAAGAAAAACTATGGGAATTTGTTTTCAGCAGATCTGCTCTAAAAGAATTATTAAAAAAAAAAATTCTTCAGACAAAGTAAGACTATATTCAGAAGTAACTCATAGCAGCAAAAATGTAGGAAGAACAACAGAAATAGGAAATATCTTGATAAAAATAACATACTTCTCTTCTCCTTGTGGGTTCTTTCAAATACGTTTGAGTGTTGAAAGTAAAAATTATAGCAATCTCAGATTTTCAAAAATAGACTTTAAAAATATATTTTATATTTTAGAGCAGTTTTAGGTTAACAGAAAAATTTAGTGAAAGGCATAAAGAAGTTCCTATATAAACCCTGCCCCCTGTGGATGTACTATTCTAAGTATAATCAGGTAAACAAGGTCCTTAGCAGATGAGCTTTGATAGAATCAAGGGACAGACTACACAACAGAAGAAAAGGGAGAGACAAAAGGAGCCAGTGCCACTATAGAGATCAATTATACACATGCAAATGATGGTATGAATTCAAATGAAGGACAAAGACAACCAGGCATCAGAGGAGGTGATGAAATTGGATGGAAGCCTGGGGAAAAGTACATCACTATTACTGCAATGGAAAAGGAGGACCAGATCCAGATGGCATTGGTTTACAAGTAGAGAATGTGAAGTGCATGTGTGTGTGTGTCTGTGTATGGTGTTTTATGATTTGTTATTGACATTTGAAGGAAAAGTTGAAAATAAATCACAACTCTCATCCTCTGTCCATCCCCAGTGTATGATTAAAGTCTGGGAAATATTTAATGTTTTCTTTCAGAATTACTTGTTGATTGCTTTTTCCATTTTTGTGAGCTGCTGAGTGTGAAAGATGAGCATTACACACCATACTGAGTAACTGCTTAATTTTTATCCCAAAAGACTTAGTATAATAAAAGCTTCAGTTTCCTCATTTATGACTAGAGATTTAAAGGGATTTCCTAACTTTCATCCTCAAATAAATAAGACAACAGTTGACCTAAATACAGGAAGATATTAAAGATTCAATGACTATTACACACCTAAATTTCACAAAGTGGCAAGTGACTTGACTCTGGACTTAATTAATACTATTTTATAAGTGAAAAAATTAAGTTTCTAGATTTTTTTTATTGTACAAAAAGATTTGGTTCTAACTTTTCCTCATATTCAGATGATCTTAGTGTTCCTTTGGGAATGCTGGCACATAAAAATGAGAGTTTACAGGTGATACAGTGAACTTCTCTCTCTGGATTTCTACCAAAAGGAATAAACATGACTATTGTGGCCAGATAAACAGAATTTCGTCAAATTAATAGCCCTTTGAACTTCTTCACCCTCAGTTCAAAGTTTGACCATCCTGGAGCCAATGATGGGGCTAAGGCCATCTTGAGTTTGAGAGCCTGCTGTGTGTTTTTTATCTAAAATAGATCTGTTTGCTAGTTAACATAGAAGACTTTGGGGACAACTCATGGAGTGGTTGCAAAGAAGTAACTATTAGTGGACCTGTCCCTGAATGTACAAAGCAAAACATCTCCCTACAAAATCAAGGACACTAAACAAGAAAATTGCCATTCTGCTAGTCTATAAAGATTTGCTGATATCTCTAAGGGAATAATGAATCATCAAAAATGAAAAGTGAAAATATACTTAAACTTGAGCCCAAAGCTAAGTCAAGGCTCACACTGGCAACCTCGAGGAGAACTAGAGTATACGTAAAGAATTGTTGAATACTTTCTTATTGCTATGATTTGAATGTATGTCCCCTCCAAACCTCATGCTGAAATTTAATTGCCATTTTAACAATATTAAGAGGTAGGACTGGTAGCAAGTGATTATGCTATGGATAATCTGCCCTCATGAGTAGGTCAATGCTGTTATCTCCAAAGTGAGATATTATAAAGGGGTGAGTTTAGCCTCCTCTTCTTCCTCCTCCTTCTTCTTCTCTTCCTCTCCCTCCATCTTTTTCTCTCTCTCTTCCTCCCCCACCTTCTTCCACTCTTTTACTACTAGAGAAACAACATGTCTTCCCACCTTATGAGGTTGCAAGGTGCCATCTTGGAAGAGAAGACTGGCTCTTACCAGATAGCAAAGTTGCCAGTGCCTTGATCTTAGCCTCCAGAACTGTGAGAAATACATCGGCAGCCTGTGGTATGCTGTTATAGTAGCACAAAATAAAACACTTACAAAATCTGCCCTTTCCACCTGACCCATACTCCTACCTCATATTTATTTTGAAGTTATTTCAAACATGGAGAAAATTTTAAAACTTACTTTTTGAAGTATATTTCTATTCACTGACATTCTCACTCTCTCTTTCTCTCCCCTCCTATAACAGATTTATTATGATGCTAATTAGGCTTAAACTCCAGGGCACCTTCCTTGTCAAAGTGCAAGGTCATATGTTTATATATAATTTGAAAAAGATATTTTAATCACAATTGGTAAAGACTGTTGCCTCTTCTGCTTGACTTTCCCTTGTAGAGGGTACTGAAGTGGCTGTGGCCTTAGGGATCTGGCTAAGGAGAAGTTGAGTTGGGGAGATATTTAATTTGGGATAATGGATATATTTATGTGACTTGCAGTCTACTCTGAATATGGCTAAATTACTGGTAGCTGTTCTGCTAGAGGAATCAATTTCAGGAATTTTACTACTACCCATTGCTCTCCCTCTTTCAGTATCATGAGAGGAAGGTGGACAGCAAAAGGCGGCATCACTACACAAGCATGTTCATGTGCCCAGTACCTGAAACATTAGCATGTTGAAGATAAAACACATTGGAAACATAAAATCCAGTCTCCTGAACATCAAATATGTAAAATCATAAGCAGAAGGTTCCAGTCAAGGCAGAAGTTCTTGCCTATCAAGAATATATTTGACAATTCAAAGCATATAATGACAAATGCATATGGTAACTTTTCCCCAGAGAATTTCTATACAAAATCAATAAAAATAATTGTCAACAAGCAAACTGTAGGAAAAACATGTTCAAATAATACCAAGATTAATTCATTAAGATAAAATGACAAATTACAAAGAAAAGTAATAAACTCTTGGATGGTTTAATGATCCAGCTAATGAAGAAGAGTTAATCATTGAACACATCCAAAAAACATTCAGATGATTTGCTGATTTGACATAAAATACTAGTGGTAATGAAGATAATTTCAATGAGGACTTTGATGACAAACTGGCTAATAAAAGTGATCAATTCCATGGCTATTTAAAATTTATAAAATTCATAAAACTTCACTGCACAAGAGAAGTTGAAATGCCCTGAAATCTTCTACTGCAGGAATGAAAGAAGCTTAATAGAGGTTTTCCTAAACATAGCAACAATCCTAAGAACCTACATGACCTACAACCTAATAATGAGTGTAAAGCAAAAAAAAACTTCTGCAAATTATTAATATTTTTTAAAAAGTTTGATCAACAATGCTGGAGAAAAAAGTCTTATAATTCACTCTATACAAAATGTAATTACCAAACTATTATAATTACAGAGGTGAATAAGGAATGTGCACAAGTCTTAAAAAGATATATCAAGTAGTTAATGTAAGTATATTATTTTTATAAATTTGGGGATTCCCATGGTAATTGTTAGGATTTTACAAATGTATAATTTGTTATTTATTTTTTGTTCTAAATAAGTATTGTATATCATTTTTATACCTAATGTTGTATTAAAATTTTTAATTCTTTTTCTTGAAAACCTGAATCCTGTGTTTAAGTCAATGTTTACATGAAAAAAAAACCTAAAGTATTGAATCTTTAAGAATCAGATATCTTTTTAATATCTGATTTAAGTAATATCAAATTTAAGTAAATATAGATTACATCATCCTCTTCTGAGTATAATATGCAAAACAAAATTAAGAAATTTAAACTATGGCCAATATTCTATGCCACAGGTTTCAGTATTTCTCTATGACTTGGTGACTTCTTTTAAGAAGTTAATCTGTTGTTCCGTGCCGCCGCCATGGATCAGTCCCGCGCTGCCGTCCGCCTGCGCACAGTGCTGGGACACCTTGGTGGCCTCCCGGCCGAGGCCGTCGTAGCTCACCCCACTTCAGGGACTATTTCTTCCGCCGGTTTCCATCCTCAGACCTTCCAATATACTCTGGATAATAATGTCCTAAGCCTGGAACAGAGAAAATTTTATGAAGAAAATGGCTTCCTTGTCATTAAAAATCTGGTACCGGATGCTGATATTCAGCGCTTTAGGAATGAGTTTGAAAAAATCTGCAGAAAAGAGGTGAAACCATTAGGATTACAAGTGATGAGAGATGTGAGCATTGCGAAATCAGAATATGAGTCAAGTGAGAAAACGGTCTCAAAGATCCAGGATTTCCAAGAAGATGAGGAGCTCTTCAGATACTGCACCCTCCCCCAGATTCTGAAATACGTGGAGTGCTTCACTGGGCCCAATATCATGGCCATGCACACGATGCTGATAAACAAACCTCCGGATACTGGCAAGAAGACATCCCGACATCCCATGCACCAGGACTTGCACTATTTCCCCTTCCGGCCCAGCAATCGCATCGTGTGCTCCTGGACGGCCATGGAGCACATTGACCGCAGCAACGGTTGTCTGTCCGTGCTCCCTGGCAGC
>CAUYTI010109051.1:0-14471 GCA_963575145.1 Galago senegalensis | reverse complement strand
ATGTGGAGAAAAGGGAACACTTCTACACTGCTGGTGGGAATGCAAATTAATTCGTTCCTTTTGGAAAGACATCTGGAGAACACTTAGAGAACTAAAAATAGACCTGCCATTTGATCCTGCAATTCCTTTATTAGGTATATATCCAGAAGACCCAAAATCGCATTACAACAAAGATATTTATATCAGAATGTTTATTCCAACCCAATTCATAATTGCTAGGTCATGGAAGAAGCCCAAGTGCCCATCGACCCACGAATGGATCAATAAATTGTGTTACATGTACACCATGGAATATTATGCAGCCTTAAAGAAAGATGGAGACTTTACCTCCTTTATGTTTACATGGATGGAATTAGAAAATGTTCTTCTTAGCAAAGTATCTCAAGAATGGAAGAAAAAGTATCCAATGTACACAGCCCTATTTTGAAACTAATTCATAGCGTTTATAGGAATGTCATAACCTAATTATAGCCTTAGAATATGGGAAGGGGGCTCGGTGCCTGTGGCTCAAGTGGCTAAGGCGCCAGCCACATACACCTAAGGTGGCGGGTTCGAATCCAGCCTGGGCCGCCAAAACAACAATGATGACTGCAACCAAAAAATAGCCAGGCATCGTGGCAGGCGCCTGTGGTCCCAGCTATTTGGGAGTTGGAGGTTCCTGTGAGCTGTGATGCCATGGCACTCTACCCAGGGGGATTGCTTGTGGCTCTTTCTAAAAAAAAAAAAAAAAAAAAAAAAAAAAGAAGTTAGCATCAGTCTCCTGATCATCCGTTTTTGATCTTTTTGGTTATATAAGGGGAAAAAATCCTAATTGCCTGCCAATTGATCTCATCCCTATTACACGTGGCCTCAAAATACATTTAGGTCAGAGTCTAGTGTTTGTCTTTCCATTTTATTGCCCATTACATTAATTATGCCCACCTTGTTTCTGGACATTAAAGGCTCCCACTTTCTTTCTACTATTCTAAAATTTCATCAACTTCACTTACATTTGGGATGCAATTCTATAGCATCATGTCCTGCCACAAACCCAACCTACAAAGACAGCCATCATCAGGGTTCCCAGTATGCCTGTGCTCTTTTCACCTACTGCATTTCCTCTGAGGTTTCCAGAAAACAATCCATAGTGCCTTCTCAGTCTTTTATAATAAATCCATTCTAAAATGCCTTCCTCCCTGAATATTCTAACCCCCATCACTCTGCCAAAGTAGTTCCAGCATGTCCACCTCAAGTATTGTAGTCCATCAACGTCTCCAATCTCAAAGATGCAATAATTCTAGAAGCACATTAGGATAATCTCCAGTCATCTTTGTGAGAATTTTAAATCCCAAGCACTGCCTTACTAAAATCCTTCCCATATAATCTTATATTCTATTTCTCCTGATCCAGGATCTTCAAGATCTATTTCTACATATGTTTTCCTTCCTCCTGCTAATATATATTAGGAGCTCCCAAAACTCTTTGGATCAGTGATCCAGTTCCTCTCATACTAACAACTGGGACTCACTTTGGCCATTCTGAAAATCAATAACACCTATTGGTGTAGATGCAATGAGGGGAGTTAAAAACAACTCTTCAGGAAGATAAGCATAATCTCTGGCAAAGCATAGTCTCCAGGAAATAAAAGGTTTGAGTAAATTCTGTAGCTCCAGAATATTCATGAGAATTATAGGATTCCAGTTTTCAAACACATCTGTTTAAATGTCCCCATCCACAGTCTCAGGGTTATGCTTCTTCTCTAACAGGACCTCTGATTTTCACATAGGAAAAATACCAGAGAGCTAAACTTAACAACCTTTATAATTCCACACATTTATGGCCAATCTTGGGCATTATATTCAACACAGTTTTCCCTCTGGCTGTAAGATGAGGTTCTCTTTAACATTGTCATAGAGGTCTTAAGATGTTCACACTATGCCTGTAGTTGACAGTTATCTGACATGAACATCCATTCTCTCATGCTTGGTATTTTCTTCACCATTAACTTATTCCATATTCCTCATATCTCCAATTCAAGTACTAGAGTTACTGTATAAGCCAGGTCACCACTCCCATCTATATCTTATCTTAATACACCACAAAGGAGAGTCTTAGTTTATAACATGACCTCATACTGGTTGTCATAAATCTACTTGCTGCAACTATGAGTCCTATTTGCTATCTGACAAGTAACTGATCCAATTCTTGAATTTTGCCTTCTATAGTTCTGTCTTTTTAAAGAAACAATTTTATTACCAACAGTCAAAACAGTCCATGAGTCAGGGGTTTAAGTGTGAGTAGTTTATTTGGGAAATAATCCCAAGATTTGAATGTATGGTGAAGGAGTAGGAAACTAAGACAGGAAAGGAATAAAATCCAATCAAGCATACATTAGAGGGTGGGTGACCATATGAGTAACTAGGACACAGTCCTATGGTGGACTCTCTGAAAGACTATGTGCAACACCTCAAAGTTGTCCCATGAGGGTTAGGGAAGCTGTGATGTTCATTCATAAAACATCTCTCATTGGATGAGAATTCCTTCCAGAGGAATTAACTCCCTCTTGCCCCCAGACTGCTCCATAAGTGCCCCAAGTATGTTCCTCAAAAGAGAAAGCCATTGGCTACAGATAACCTCAAGGTTCAGACTTGAGGATACAGGTGGGCACCACCAGCATCTGTTGTACCTTATCTTCCAACATCAAATACCTTTACTTTGACTTAGCACCCATAGCTCAATGAGTAAGGCACCAGCCACTTACACCAAAGCTGGTGTGTTTGAGCCTGGTCCAGGCCTGCTAAACAACAATGACAAATGCAACCAAAAAATAGCCAGGCATTGTGGCAGGTGCCTATAGTCCCAGCTACGTGGGAGGCTGAGGCAAGAGAATTGCTTAAGCCCATGAGTTTGAGGTTGCTGTGAGCTGTGACGTCACTGCACTCTACTGAGGGTGACATAGAGAGACTCTGTCTCAAAAAAAAACCTTTACTTTTACTCTCACTTCCTTAGGATTAAATTTCCTAAACAAAGCATTTGAATTTAGTCCTTGTCTCAGCATTTTTGCCCCCTAGGGAAGTTAGGTGCAGTAGATGCTGATGGCCTTCCCTATACTGCTTGCCCCACCCTAGTTCATTTGCAACCATAGTAGACAATTTCCAAGATCTAACACTTTTCCATTTCAAGTGCTTGTATCTCAGGTCTTGTCTTCCCAAGTGTTTTTCAGATGACCTCAGAAAATCCACAGAGATGATCCCAGTACCCACAGAGGCAACTTGCTCACTAACCTACCCTTTCTGTGTGTGTACTTCCTAAATAAACTAACTCCACCTAAATCCTTGTCTCTGTCTCTGTTTTTTGAGGAACCCAAATTAAAATAGTAGGTATGATGACATACTTGCTATAAAAAGTTTAATTCTATTTACCAGTCTTGATACAACTGATTGCTCTGGCCCTAGTTAACTAATATAAAATAACTATAGAGCTTTTCTTAAAATTAGAATATTGTAAAATATGATGCTTCTTATAAAAAAAATTACAAGTAAATTAATGTGTCTCAAATAAATTAACTTTGAAATACAATATAGAATCTCAAACAGTAAAACAGTGAAAAGGGACTTATTCGATAAAGTCTGTTGGGACAGCTAGCTACCCACTTGAAAAAGTATATACAAAATAAGTTACAGATTTAAGCATAAAAGTGAAAGCCAACATTATCCCAAAAAAAAAAATTATCATTTCAAAGTTATCTCAAGCAGAAATACAAAACTCAGCAAATATAAGAGCATTAGATTGATAAATTTTACTATAATCAACTTCAAATACTTTTTATAATAAATGATTTCAAAATGGAATCAATAAATTAGAGCAGCTACCATTTTTCTCCATATGGACATATAGGCTTGTGAATATTTCTCTGATAGCCACATTTAATCAGATTGTATTCTTTGTTTACTCTTCCCTATTTCTATGGCTCCACCAGATGTTCTTTTCCCCTTTTTGTGCTTGGCTGGTACATTGTTAGACCTTCTCCTTGTCTACTCCTAGAGCATAAAACCATATAAGGGCAATCACAAGGTGATAGGAGCACATAAGTGGGACACATAACATTTTTTTGAGATAGTCTCACTCTGTTAGCCAGGTTAGAATGCAGTGGTACAATCATTGCTCACTATAGCTGCTCACAGTGACATCGAATTCCTGGGCTCAAGTGATCCTCCTGCCTCAGTCTTCCAACTTTGCTGGGGGTACAGGCATGTGCCACTGTGTCCAGCTAATTAAAAAAAAAATTTTTTTTTAAGATGATGAGCATTTTTTCAGGTGTTTGTAGGCCATTTGTCTGTCATCCTCAGAGAAGTTTCTGTTCATGTCTCTTGTCCACTTATATGGAGGCTGGTTTGCACTTTTCTTAATGTTTGAGTTCTCTGTAGTTTCTAGCTATCAGGTCTTTGTCAGATTCATAACATGCAAAAATCTACCATTCCAAACGCTGTCCATTTGCTTTGTGGTACCCTTAGCTGTGCAAAAACATTTTAGCTTGATCAAATCCCAGTTATTTATTTTTGGTGTTGCTGCAATTGCCAGGGGGAATCTTCCTCATAAAGTTTTTTCCCAGGCCAATATCTTCAAGTGTTTCCCCACACTCTCTTTTAGAATTTTTATTGCTTCATGTCTTACATTTAAATCTTTTATATAGCGAGAAAAAAATTTTGTCAATGGTGAGAGATTTGGGTCCAGCTTCAGTCTTCTACATGTGAATACCTAGTTCTCCCAGCACCATTTATTACATAAGGATTCCTTTCCCCAGTACATGTTTTTGTTGGGCTTATTGAAGATCAAATGATAATATGTGGCTGGGTTCATCTCTAGATTCTCTATTCTATTCCATAGATCTATGTCTCTATTTTTGTGCCAGTACCATGCTGTTTTGATCACTATAGACTTGTAGTATAACCTGAAATCTGCAACGTGATGCCTCCAGATTTGTTTTTATTTCTAAGAACTATATTTCCTATTTAAGTTTTTTTCCTGGTTCCATATGACTTGAAGCGCTATTTTTTTAAGTTCTTTAAAGTATGACATTGGTGTTTTGATGGTGATTGCACTAATCTATAGATTGCTTTAGGTAGTATGGACATTTTAACAATGTTGATCTTCTCAGCCATGAGTATGGTATGTTATTCCATTTGTTGACATCTTCTGCTATTTCCTTTCTCAAAGTTTCACAGTTCTCTTTGTAGAGATCGTTCCCTTATTTTGTTAGGTATATTCCCAGATATTTCATCTTCTTTGGTGCTATTGTAAAAGAAATAGAGTATTTGATTTTATTCTTGGCTTCACAATTGTTGGCATATACAAAGGCTACTGATTTATGGGTATTGATTTTGTATCTCAAGACACTTCAATATTCCTTGATCACCTCTAAGAGCTTTGTAGTTGAGTCTCCAGGGTTTTGCATGTATAATAAGATCATGTCATCTGCACAGAGGGGAAATTTGACCTCTTCTGTCCCCATCTGAATTCCTTTGATCTCCTTCTCTTGCCTGATTGCACTAGGACTTACAACACTATGTTAAATAGTATTGGAGACAGTGGGCATCCTTGTCTTGTTCCAGATTTTGGTGAAAATGTTTTCAGTTTTACTCTATTCAATATGATACTGTCTGTGGGTTTGCTATAGATGGCCTCTACCAATTTAAGTAATGTTCCATCTAAGCCTATTTTCTTGAGTGTTTTTATCATAAAAGGATGCTGGATATTATCAAAAGCCTTTTCTGCGTCAATTGAAAGAATTATATGGTCTTTGTTTTTGATTCTATTCATGTGCTGTATTATATTAATGGATTTACATATGTTGAACCAACCTTGTGCCTCTAGGATAAAACCCATTTGATCATGGTGTATAACTTTACTCTTTGCTAATATCTTGTTGAATATTTTTGCATCAATATTCATTAATGAATGATATTAGTCTATAGTTTCCTTTTTTATTGGGTCCTTTCCTGGTTTGGGGATCAGAGTAATATTTGTTTCATAGCATGTGGTGGGGAGGATTCTTTCCTTCTTTATATTTTGGAATAGTTCATGCATTATAGGAACTAGTTCTTCTTTGAAGATTTGATAGAATTCTGATGTGAAGCCATCTGGTCCAGGGCTTTTCTTTTTAGGGAGATTTTGTATAATTGATGGTATTTCAGTGTTTGATATTTATCTATTCAAAAATTATAAATCTTTCTGGCAGAGTTTTGGAAGGTACTGTGCTTACAGATAGCGATCCATCTCTTCTACATTTTCATATTTCTGGGAATAGAGTTTTTGTGGTAATTGTTGAGAATCTTTTGTATTTCTGTGGCATCTGTTGTTATTTCCCCCTTATCATTTCTGATTGTAATTTTTAGAGATCTTATTTTTCTATTTCTGGTTAGTCTAGCCAAAGGTTTATCAATTTTAGTAATCTTTTCAAAGAACCAACTTTTTGTTTTGCTGATTTTCCAAATAATTCTTTGGTTTCCAATTTCATTTAATTTTACTCTAATTTTGGTTATTTTTTTTTCTTCTGCTGGGTTTGGGATTAGATTGTTCTTCCTTTTCCAGTAGCTTTAGATGGCCCATTCGGTTGTTGGCTTACTCTTTTTCTTTTTGATGAAGGCATCTAATGCTATAAATTTACCTATGAGTACTGCTTTTGGAGTATCCCACAGGTTTTGATAGTTTGTGGCTTCATTATCATTTTGTTCCAGAAATCTAAATGATCTCCTTTTGATCTAGTTTAGGACTCAGCTATCATTCATCATAAGGTTAGTTTTCATGACTTTATTTGAGTATGAATATTTCTGTTGTTGTTCAGTTCAACTTTTATTCCATGATGGTCTGAGAAGATATAGGGAATAATTTCTATTCTTTTTAATTTGTTGAGGTTAGCCTTGTGTCCTAACATAGATCAATTTTGGAAGATGATCCAATGGGCTCATAAGAAGAATGTGTATTCAGTTTTGTTAGGATAACATGTTCTATAAATGTCTGTTAAGTCCATTTGTTCTAAGGTCTTGTTTAATTCCATTATTTCTTTTGTTTAGTTTCTTCTTGGAGGATCTGTCTAGTACTGACAGCAGGGTGTTAATATCCAACTATCAGAGTGTGGGAAGATATCATATTGTTCAGATCAGTTAGGATTTGTTGTATATATGGAGGAGCATTCTGATAGCATGTATAAATGTTAATTATTGAAATCTCTTCATATTGTATGCCTCCCTTGATAAGTATGTAGTGTCCATCTTTGTCTCTCCTTATTTTTGTTGGTTTGAATCCAACTATATCTGCAAACAAGATTACAGCTCCAGCTTTTTTCTGTTTTCCATTTGCCTGGAAACCGTTGCCCATCCCTTTACCCTGAGAGTTGTTTTATACTTTGAAGAGGAATTTCTTGTAGGCAACAGATATCTGGGATGAGTTTCTGCATCCAGCCAGCTGCCTGTGCCTCTTTCAAGGAGAATTCAACCCATTCGCATTAATTGAAAGAATTGAGAGATATGGCAGAGTTTTGGTCATCTTGTTTTTCAGAGGTCCAAATCTTAATTTTACCCGTTGACCATTGTGGAAGCTAGGCTTTGTTCTTAAATTTCTGGGTAGAATTACTTTGGTGGTGTACCATCCTATTCATCTAATGAAGAATGGGTCTGAGTATTTCCTGTAGACCTGGTCTAATCATGGCAAATTTCCTCAACATATGGATGTCAATGAAGAATTTGATTTCTCCATCATGAAAGAAACTCAGTTTAGTGGAATATAGGGTCCTGGGCTGGAAATTGTTTTGTTTAATAATGTTTAAGGTCAATGACCCTCTACTTCTGGCTTGGAAAGTTTCAACTGAAAGAGCTGCAGTAACCTCGATACGTTTCCCTTTGTAAGTAATACTTTTCTTATGCATGGATGCTTGCAGAATTTTCTTCTTCATATTAATGCTGGCAAAATTAATTACAATATGTCTAGGAAATGCTTTGAAGTCAGTTGTGCTGGGGTTCTGAAACTATCTACTATCTGAATTTCTATGTCTCTTATAATACTTGGGAAGTTCTCTGCCATTACATCTTGGAGCAGAAAATTTGTACCATTGGGACAGTCCTCTTCTTCTTCAGAAATCCCTATCATTCAGATGTTTGACTTCTTGAAATGATCCCATAGCTCTCTCAGGGAGTATTTTGTTCCTGTTCTCCTTTTATCTGCCTCTTTGAATGCCTGGGATAGTTCAAAAGTCTTGTCTTCTTTACCTGAGATTCTTTCTTCACACTGTTCAACTCTATTTCTGAAGGACTATACTGTATTTTTGAAGCTCCTCAAATACCTTTTTCAATTCCGTATCTCTTTTTTATCTTTCCTCATTTGTCCCTGTTCTTGGTGACTTTGTCTTTGAATTCATTAATTTCTTGAGACAATTTCTGAACTATTTTTTGGTTCTCTGTTTCCATCTTTTCCTCCATTTCAATGATCTTATTTTCCATCCATAGTATGAATTCTATTTCTGACATTTCAGCAATTTCTCTGTGTATGAAATTTTCTATTGTATTTTCTTTGACATACCAAGAGGGAGTTGATATGCTCTGATTTTTCATGTTGTCAGAGTTCTTCTGCTGATTCTTCCCTATGAGTATTTTCAGCTTCTACTTCTCTTTCTTTTTTAAAATATGTTAATTATACTTTTTTAGTTGAATTGATAGGTTGTCCCTGTTGAGTCCACTCCTTACTGTTGCAGTGCCACCACTGCACTAATAAAAGCAGACTAGTGGTGAATCCACAGCCACAGACAGTGTTTCTCCAGGGGGGACAAGAATCAGTAGACAGCACTGGTCCAGAGTTCAGGAGAGATGCTCATTCACTGGGCACTGTCCACCCAATAACACTCAGAGGGCCACAGCTCTGTGGAGAGCATAGGCCTAAAGCTCAGACAAAGTCACTCAGACACTGGGCATCACCCACTCAATCAAACTCAGGGGGCTGCTGCCTGGTGGCACAGATGTGAAGTTCAGTCAAAAGTCACTTAAGCACCTAGTTCCACCCACCCAATTGAGCTCAGAGGTTGTCCTGGAGGGCAGAAAACAAATCTGTGGGACTTCTGAGAATAACCGAAGAGTCCGGGAAGGGTAGTTCACCCTCTACTGGCCAAAGTTAGGACTGCAGCTACTGTTCTCACACTGTAGCTCAGCAGCCAGCAGAATTCCCTGGGCTCCTCAGTGAACTGCCAAACACTCCAGCCTCTGCAAGGGGCAGTCCTTCCAGCAACTAGGATGGGAGAAGTGCAATCTGTGTGCTCAGAATTGTAGAAAATATTTGATCTTTTGTGCCAGGTGGGATGAAGCCTAGGCTCAGTGGTGGGACCTTAATGGTGAAGGACTGGTGGGACATTAATGGGTGAATGGAACTTAGTGACATTCTCCCATGAGATAAGGTGAGCAGACTTTTGATTCCTATTGGCTGGTGGGCTACTCGGTTGCCACGGAGCTCCTATTTGGAGGAGGGGTCTCTCTTCCTCTTGGAGCTACGCTCACCTAAGTTTTTTTGTTTTATCTTCCACTTTATTGTTTCTGCCGCTTGACTTGGCCTGGGCGATGTGTACCTCACACAGTCCTCTCAGTGCAGAGCTCCTCACATTCAGCTTCCATCCACATCAGTCCAATATCTCTCCCTTTGGACATGTGCCTCTGGCAAAAGCTGCTTCAAGTCAGCCATATTCCCACAATCAGAATTTATATTTTGGAATCAAAGAAAGCACAAAAAAGATACCCAAATGCCAAATTGAGACAAAGAGAATAGATGCTATACCAAATTAATGACCTGATGTCATACTCAAGAAACTAGAGAAACAAGAACAAACCAATCCCAAAAGTAGCAGAAGACAAGTTTTTTCTTTCTTAAAATGTGTAATATTTTTTGCACCCCCTGTATATGTGTATATATGTGTATATGTATATAATTCATATATATAATATGAATTTATACACACACACCCCTTGGATTACTACTCAGCCATAAAAAAGAATGAAATAATGTCTTTGGACATTTATTAGTAACTTGGGTGCAACTGGAGGCCATTATCCTAAGAAAAGTATCTTAGGAATGAAAAAACAAATACTTGTTCTCATTCATAAGTGGTAGCTAAGCAATGAGTATACAAGAGCATTCAGAGTGGTATAGATACTAGAGACTCAGAAGAGGAGACAGTGTTGGGGGTGACATATGAAAATTTGCCTATTGGGTACAATGTGCACTGCTTGGGTACAACAGAGCTTGGGTTCACCACTATACAATTTATCCATGTTAATAAAAACCATTTGTACCCCTAAATTTATTGAAATAAATAAATATGAAAAGAATAGAGCCTCACCTGGTGGCTCCCATCTGTAATTCCAACACTTTGGTAGGCCAATTTAGGAGGGTTACTTGAATCCAGGAGTTTGAGGTTATAATGAATAATGGCTGTGCCACTGCACTCCAGCCCAGGTGGCAGAGTGAGAGCTTGTCTCTAAATAAATTAAATACATAAATAAATAAGAAAGACAAAGAGAATACATAAACTTGTCTAGGAAACTCACAAGGGACAGGGTCAGGAGTTTTTATGAAATAATTTGTTTAAACTTAACAAAAATTCCCTTCCTTCCCTCTTTTGGTTATCAAATACACCCAAGGAGTTGAGCAGGACAAACATTATTATCATCCCCCAGTTCAGACTTTGAAGCAGAATCTCAAAAAATTAAAGTAATTTTCCAAATCAATGCATGGCAGTAGAAAGGCAAGGCTCACCCCAGGACACGGATGTCTGTCTCTTGCTTTTATCTTAAGCTATACCTGCGCATAAGAAACACAAAAGGTTGCTTTATGCCATCATGAATTGCTTTCTTGAGGCAATGAACTCAGAATGTCTTGTTTTTGAATAGGGAAATTGTTAACATGAATAGGAATTCACTGTTACATCAAAATTGTTACATCAAATTCTGACTCTTCTAGGGAAAGGTATCTTTTTTTTTTATTGAATGTTAACTATGTACATTAATGCACTTCTGGGGTACAGTGTGGGGTTTTCACATGCATTCTGAAATACTTCCATCAAACTGGTCAACACAGCCCTCATGTCATTTTCTCAGTTATTGCTTTAAAACTTCTACTCTTAGAAAGATTCACCTGTACCCCTATAAAACAAACCTCAGAAGTGATCCCTCCAAACCCCCTCCCTCCTCCCATTCCCCCCTCCCTTCTCCTTCCCCCCTCTGTATGTTCTTAGGCTATTTGGTTATAGCTTTCATATAAAAGGTTTAAATTAGTCTCATAATAGGGAAAGGTATCTTAAAATCCTTTTTTAAAAAAAGAGACTAAAAGGGGAGAAGATGGAGCTTTATTTGCTGCTTTAAAACACTGAACAGTAGTAGGTAGGAAGATCTTAGAAATTACTGATACAGTATTTCTGATACCAATGGAAGGGAAGACTGCTAAATCTTTCAGTAAATAGTCAGAAATGTACTCAGTTTCAGCCACATAGACTAACATTCTAAGCTAAAAGACTAGGTTTCAATAATGCATGGGATAGTAAATTATGGAGGTTTTTTTTTTCATTTAACCTAATGAGTGAGCCTTAGTCTCCTGGGGACCAGAATACTGTCGAAGATACACAACAAGCCCAACGGTGCACAGAAAAATCAAAACAGACAAAGAAAGAATCACAATTAGTGGCAAAAAAGCCCTCCTTTTTGCAGAGGCTGGGCCACTGTCAACACTACCTCCATAGCCTCTGAGCAGACAGTAGGGTGGAGACCACCCATAGCCACAGTGGCAGTGATGCTTATTATTGCAGATCCCCTTCATATTGCAGGTCTCAGGAAAACAGACTTGTGACAGGACAGACAGACTGACACACTTCTTATGGATGCAGATCTTTCCTGGGCCACATACAGTGCCATCCTTAACTTCACCAATGTCAGGTATATCCATCCCTAAATGATAGTCGATGCCCCAGCAGGCGACACCATTGATGTAAGTGTGCTGCCAAGTAGAATGATCTTGGAAAGAAGGAATGGCTGTCACATTCTCACACTGAACTCTCCCACAAAAGACATCAGAAGCATCACATTTTAGGTATGCTGTGCCATTTCTACCACAATGGCCGAAACGGTTTCCCTGGGAGTTGACTTCTTTATAGCAATTCTGAGGAGCACTCTTTGCACCTTTACCAAAAATCTCCCTGCACTGTCGGTCATGGTTATTACACCTCTGTTGATAGCAGTAGGCACTGTCACTACAGGGGATGCCGTCCTGCATATATCTATCTTCTGGACATTGATGGGATGTCCCATTGCACCACTCTGGAAGGTCACATTCATTGACCTGTTGTCTACAGAGTTCCCCTGATGGCACAAACTTGCAGTCTTTACAACAAGGCCCAAAAGCACAAGCAGCACCAGGCCTCAGCGTGCAGTTTAACAGACAACAGGGATCTTGTTCACACTGCTGTATAGATCCACAGTCACATTCCTCTTCTCTTTCAACCATGCCATTTCCACAGCGCTCCAACATAAAGACTTCCTCTGGTCTTGGAGAATTGTGCAGACATGATCCCTGGCTGAAAGTGGTCCTCATAAAATCAGTATAACTGCAATTGGTGAATTTTTCTGCTGGCACCCTGAAAGCACTCATGATGCAACCTCTTTCCCCACAAAAACAGAACTCCTCATCATGCCGCATACCCAGAATGTGACCTAACTCATGGGTCACAGTGTTAGCAAAAAGAGACCAAGGGTCTCCTTTGAAATTATCAACTCCACAGTCAATAGGAGGACGACATATTCCTGCAACATAGGCTATACCAAGTTCATTTATAATTGGATTCTTTATGAAAATATGTGCAGCATCATGCTGTGGCTGGGAAAGACTGATTTTTTTCCACTGAGAGAAATCTTCCAGAACCTGTTCTATGCTTATCATTGGGAAAACACTTCCTTGATTCCAAATTTCAATCCCAATCAAAATTACATAAGTATCCAACTGCTGATACATAGAATCGACTATGTTGACAACAAGAAATACATCTTCTTGCACCTTTGAGACGTTGCTTTGAGAGTAAATGAAGAAATCATAGTTGACCACCACAACTAGCTCCAGAAACCATGTATGGGTCCACCAGATACCAGTAGAATTTTGTTTCAGAGGTGAGTTCTCAACCTCTTCAAATTCCAAGTGTTGGTGTGCAACTTCCTTTTCTTTGATGCCACATCTCATGGGTAGGAATTGTGTCTCCTTAGTATATATTTTATAAACCAAGTGTTCAAATGTTGTAGAGTGCTCAATGGGTTCAATTTCATAAGTGAGGTCATTTATTTGTAGCATTCCTCGAAAGCCCCCAAAACAGGCACTGAAAACTACCAGGGACCCAGGGGCTCCCTCCACATAGCCATGATAGTAGCAGTCATCAGGGACAAAGGGCCGGTCCTCCAGGAGGGCATGTTGCTCTGTGTAGGTGAACACTGGGAAATGTCTGGAAACCAAGAACTTCTTGACCTTCATATGGACAATGTGCCTCTGGCCTCCAAACAGCAGACTGTAGGAAAGCCATCCAGGAATGTTTGCATCTCTGCTTCTGCTGGTTACTTTCAAGGGGATCACCACTTCTGGGGAGCTGAGGTGTTGGAAGGGCCCAGCCTGGGAAAGGCCAGATGGATACAGAGACACCCCAAGCCAGAGCAGCAGAAGAGTGATTCTCATGGATGCTCCGACCTCCAAAGCCACCTTTATGGAGCCATCTGTCTACAGCACAAGGGTACAGACTGTGGGGAACTTCTGGTCTGGCTCCTCCTGAGCTACTGGGTGTAGGGCTAACCTTTCTAGATCTGTGTCCTGGGAGAGTTGGAGAATCAGAATTGCAGTGCTGAAAATAAAAACAAAAAGAAAGGTGGGGATTGTGATAGGAAGTTGGAAAAGAAAATGCATGGAGTGGCAAAAAACTGATAGATGAGTCAAGAAAATGCTTTAGATTTGCTTTTAACAAATGAGGGTGGGGAGTTAGGGAGGGTATAGATAAAACAACATTGGCTATGTACTGGTAATTGTTAAAGCTGTAAGAAGGGTATGATCCAAACCAGCTTGGTATGAAAATGTCCAATATAAAAAGTTAAAGCAAAAGTAAAGAGACCTAGTGACTTTGTATCTCAATTTGTCCAAGACAGTATTGGTTTATGCCTGTTGCCCTTGCAATCATTATTGACAGTCTCTCCTTTGATAGTCAAAACTGGAGACATCAAAAAATAATCACAACAATTCTTGTATCAATTTGCAGCAGTCTTTTGGTTCACTTTAGTTTTTCTTTTCTTCTTTTTTTATTAAATGATAGCTGTGTACATTAATGCAAACATAGGGTACAGTGTAGTGTCTTCACACACATTTTGACATACTTTCATCAAGCTGGTTCACATAAATTTCATGTTATTTGCATAGTCATTGTGTCAAAACCTTAACAT
>CAUYTI010109050.1:0-16427 GCA_963575145.1 Galago senegalensis | reverse complement strand
TTTCACTTATAAATGAGGATGCAATATGATAAACAACATATTAACATGTTGAATTAAAAATTAATGTTTAAGTAATGTACTTTGGTCAAAATTAAATACAATTTATATGAGAATTAGTCACTATTTTCTTTTCTTTTTTTTTCTTTTTTTGAATACATAATTATTTACTACTTGTTTGTTACAGAATACACAAGACAAAATACAAATAGCAAACAAAATTTTTTCCTTGTTATGTTTTTATCAAAGTCTAAAATAAAGATGACTAATATTTATAAATAGAAGTAAAAAATAATTTCTAAAAAAAAAAAACAGATCACACCAAGTCCTATAGACATTAGAAACAGAAATACTTCAAAATCATTCTATTTAGTCTGCATACCCATGATAGTAAAATTAGAAAAAATATATTATTATAAAGGGGAAATTAAAGACATATTTCACTGATGAATAAGGATGCAATATGATAAACAACATATTGACATGTTGGATTAAAAATTGATGTTTAAGTAATATACATTAATCAAAATCAAATCCAGCTTGTGTGAGAATTAGACAGTATTTATATATATATATTTTTTTCTTTTTTTGCCCACACCCCCTAGCTCCTTCTCAGTCTGATCTCCTCTTCCTCCATGCCCCACCATGTCATTAATTGTCATTAATTGTCTTCATATCAAAGTTAAATAAATAGGATTCTTACTTATCCATTCCTATGATGCTTCACTAAAAATAATGTGTTCCACCTCCATCCAGGTTATTACAAATGCTGTAAAATCTTCATTTTTTTGATGGCCGAATAATATTCTATATACCACAGCTTACCAATCCATTCCTGGGTTGAAGGACATTTAGGCTGTTTCCACATTTTAGAGATTGTAAATTGGGCTGTGATAAACAGCCTAGTACAAGTGTCTTTATAGTAAAAGAGTTTTTTTATAGTATAGTAAAACCTTTATAGTAAAATGTTTTAAAAATACAGTAATGTTGCAGGATATAAATCAATGTCCACAAGTCACTCGCCTTTCTATATGCCAACAATAGCCAAGAGGAGAAGTCAATTAAAGATACAACTCCCTTCACCATAGTCTCAAAGAAAATGAAATACTTAGGAATATACCTTGCTAAAGAGATGAAGGACCTCTATAAAGAATATTATGGAACCCTAAGAAAGGAAATAGCAGAGGACATCAATAAAGGGAGGAACATACCATGTTCATGGCTTGGAGAATCAATATTGTTAAAATGTCTATACTTCCCAGAATAATTTACTGGTTCAATGCCATCAGTATTAAAATAACAACATCTTACTTTCAAGATTTGGGAAAAATGATTCTGCATTTCATATGGAATCAGAAAAAAAACCCGTATAGCTAAGGCAGTCCTTAATAATAAAAACAAAGCCGGGGGTATTACTTTACCAGATTTTAGGCTATACTACAAGGCCATAGTGGTCAAGACAATATGATATGGTACTGGCACAAAAATAGAGACACAGATATTTGGAATCGAATAGAAACTTGCAAATGAAACCAACAACTTATGGCCACCTAATCTTCGATAAACCAAACTAGAAATTATGTTTTAATCAACTGTTTATGCTGTCAATAAGCCTTCCAGGCAACACTAGACTTTTAGTAGTTGAGTTTGAGGGAGTCAAAATTACTATGGGCATTTTCAACTCTATAGGGGGTTTAGCACTCTTGGCCCAGCAATATTCAAAGGTGAAATACAAAAACTATTTTCAAAATTTGCAGTTATAAAAGGGTATAAATTACTTTGCCATAAATCTATTAAAATACATACAAGATTGAAGTGGTGAAAACTAAATAACACTGATGGTAAAAAATTAAACATCAAAATGAATACAGAGGCATATTGTGTTCACTTATTTGAAAAATCAGTAAGCACAGATATCAATTATTCCCACATTGATATATAAGTTTTATGAAATTTCCACAAAAATCCCAGCAAAATTTTGTATAGCTATAGATAAAGACTATTTAATAGTTTTTTGGTAAGGTAAAGAGACTAGAAGTGCTGAAACAATTTTGAACAATAAGAATAAAGTGGTAAGAATCAGTCTGCCTGATGTTAAGTCATTATGTAGCTACTATACAAAGACTGTGATAAAAACATAAACATAGATCAAAACACAATAGAGAGCCTAGAACTAGACCCACAAAAATAAGGCCCACTTAGCGTGATTTTAACAAACGTTTAAAAGAAATTCAATGAAAGAAAGGTAGCCATTTCAACAACTGGTGCCAGAGAAACTGTATAAAAAATGACCCTCAACCCAAGGCTTACATTTTACACAAAAATTAAGTCGGAATTAATCATGGACTTAAATGTAAAACCACAAAAGCATAGAGTAAAATCAGAAAAAGTGTTGGGTTCTAGAGGTAGGTGAAAAGGTCTTGCCCACCATACCAAAAGCACAATGAATACATCTTTTCTAAAAAAAAAAAAAAATTAATATAATAAATTGGACACCATCAAAATTAAAAAGGTTTCCTCTATGAAACATTCTGTTATAAAGATGGAAAGATAATCTATAAACTGGAAAAAATATTTACAAAGCACGTATCTGATAAAGAACTAGGATCTAGAATCTATTTAAAAACTGTCAAAAGTCAACTGTACAAAACAAAACAAAGCACCCTAAATCTAATCAGTAAATGGCCAACAGACATAAAAAGAAATCTCACTGGAGAGTATGTCCACATAGCAAATAAGCTCATAAAGGAGATGTTTAGGATTGATTAGTTCCCACCTGTCGGGTACAATATAGGGGCATATGGTGCATGAGTGAGGGACTCAACCACAGCTTAGACTTTGAACTTTACCTTGTAAATGCAAATAATGTAACACAATCATATGCATCCTCACATTAACTCATAAAAAAAAAAAAGAGACACAAATACATACAGAGGGAAAATCCCACAGGGACACAGGGAAGAGACAGATTTCTATATGCCAAGGAAAGAAGCCTCAGAAGAAATCAACCCTGCCAACCTTGATCTCAGACTTCTAGCCTCTAGAATTGTGACACAATAAATTTCTCTTATATAATCTAAACAAAAGTTCGATATCATTAGCCATTCGGAAAATGTAAATTAAAATCTCAATGCAACATCCCTACAAATTCACCAGAATAGCTAAAATAAAAAATACAGTAACAATATTAAATGCTGTCAAGGATGTGTTGAAACTGGGTCATTTGTGTATCATTGCTTAAATAGTAAAATTATAGAGCCACTATGGAAAATTATTTGGAAGTTTCCTTATCAAATAAAAGATATAACTGCCATACACCAATAGTAATTATACTTTTGGACATTTATATCAGAGATGAAAGTATGTCTACTCCACATTTGTACCTGTATGTGCATAGGAGCTTTGCTCAAATAGCCCCAAACTGGAAATAACGCAGATTTATTTAATAGATGAATGATTAAAAAAACTGAAAAGTGTGGTACATTCATACTAGGGAGTATCAGTCAGAAATAAAGAGAAATGAAGTATAGATAATTACAATAATTTGGATGAATCTTCAGAGACTTCTGCAAATTGAAAAAAAATCAATTCTAAAAGATTACACAGTATGATTCCATTAATATAACACTGTTGAACTGACAAAATTATACAAAAAAGAGAGCAGATCAGTGTTTATCAGGAGTTAAAGAGAGAGTCAGAGTAATAAGAAGGTAAATGTGGCTACCAAAGGGAATCTAGAGGGATCTTTGTGGTGATGGAATGTCCTCCATCTTCCTGGTATCAAGGTCAATATCTTGGTTGTGATATTGTAACATAGTTTTGTGCAATGTTACCATGGGGGGAAATTGGTTAAAGGGTGCCCATTCTTTCTCTCTCTTACTTCTTACAGGTTTATGTGAGTCCATAATTAACTCAAAACAAAATGTTTAATTAAAAATATGAATAACATTAAAAACTCATTTTGCACTTGAAGGAGGAGCAATCCGTTGTGGAATGTATTCAAGTAATCACTAGGTGTGCCATTTACTACTGACTCAGTATTATAAGCATCCCATTACTATAAAGGCATTAGACACAGATAATTAATGAAATCAATCATAATTAATTCCTTCAGTGTTCATACACTTACAGTATATATTTCCTGAGGAGTTCTTGTCTAATTTGACATTAATGGAGATGGAAAATAGTAAAATGATTTTGAATTTATAGAATAATGTACACCAATCCTCCATAATAAGGTTTTTTGTCATCGAGAGGTACTTGCAGCTTTATAAAGAAAGACTGGGAAGTTCCAATAGTTCATCAGCATCAGTTCATCATCATGATGAATTTTATATAAATTGATAGGCACATAAAATAGTAATATTTTACTATCTTGGATTTTTAAGTCTAGACTGTGGCTAGATTATTTTTCATGAGATCTTACAGAATATACTAATGATACTGCTGTACTTAATTTTAAAATAAAGTATAACTTGCATAGAGTGGAATGGTAGCTCTCAAGAGGACAGGGAAATGGTTTTGACAAACGTAAACTTCCATATAATCACTCAGTAGTACACTTAGATCACTCCAGAAAGTTTCCTCATGCCTTCCCCCTAAACCTAACTACATTTCTTATTTCTTTCGCTGTCACTATTTTGTTGATGTAGTATCTGCTCAAATTTCTAAAATGTAATTTTTAATTATATTAGTTGTGTTTTAGAACTATTTATTGAATTGTAGAACTTCTATTACACTATGGTTATAAGCTATTTGTCAGCTATAAGTAGCTGTGTATATAAAAAGAACTATCCAGTATGTACTTATTTACATCTGACTTCTTTTGATCACCATAATATTTCTGAGATTCATTCATTAGTCATTCATTTCATGGTTTAATATTATTTCTTTACCTGTTATGCTGATCAACACTTGATTCTATTTTGGAGGCATTATAAATATAACTGCTATCTCAATATAGCAGTGGATATAGCTTTTGTGGATATATGATATCATATTCTTTCCTAAGTAAATATCTAAAATATCCAAATATCTTCTACACATGCAAGAAGCTTGACAAACTCTGAGTGGGACAAAGTAAAAAGACTTAGATCTCAGATAAATCATTAAAAAAATAATGTTAAAAGTAAAACACAAAGAAAAATTTGAAAAAAGCAAGAAAAATGACTCATCACATACAAAGAAGTCCCTGAAAGGTTATTAACAAATGACTTTGCAAGAAAAATGACAAAGGTCAGAAGGTAGTGGAATGACATATTCAAAGTGCAAAAAGAAAACTAAAGGTCAATCAAAAATCTTACATTGAGGAAAGTATCTTTCAAGAATAATATTGAAAAAAGACATCCAAAGACAAACAAACTGATAGAACTAATTAATAGCAGATGTGACTTAGGGAGCTCTTCAGACAGAAAGCAAGTGGCTCTTAAGGGTAATTTGAACACACCTTTAAACAAAATATATGTAGGTATTTTATAAAGATGAAACAGGTACATATTTCTTCCTTTTTACTTTTATTACTGATTTCAAAAGTAATTTAAAAAATAATAGGCACATAATTGTATTTTTGGTCCTATACATATAGAAATATAGAAAAATTTGTAATAATAATACAAAAGCGTTGAATGAGAATAAACCTGTATTGCACAAAGAAAATGAGAATAGATGGTAAGTTGAATTCACCAGAAGAAAGGAAGAGACCCTGAAAGGGAAATGAGAAGGCCCTGTGACAAAGCTTAATATATGCTTCTTCTCATTTCTTCTCTCAACTTCTTTAAGAAATGTAAATTATAAAGTCAATGATTAGAACAATGTATTTGGGGGTTATTTACTTACTTAGAAATAAATTGTGCAAAAATATAATAGCAAATATTAGGGATATCAGAATAGAAATATATAGGAATGACATTTCTGTATCTTATTGGAAATTAGTATAAATTTAGAGTAAATTCTAATATAAGATATTTGTCTTCTATCAGCATAATCACTAAGAAAATGACTCAAAAATTGATAAAATCTTAATGTGAATTAAAATGATACTAAACAGCATCAATTAAGTATAAAATTAAGACAAAAGGGAGAGATAAATGAATCATAATTTTTAAATAAGCATATAGATATAGAGATGCAAAATTACATTAATAATGATACTAAATATGAACAATTTAAATCATCAAATCAAAAATTAAAAATTTTCAAACTATATACTCAAACATGTCCTGTCTTTAGCAGTAACATATTCAATTTAAACACACAAATAGGTTGAAATTAAAGTATACAGAAATATATACCATGCAAACAGTAATCATAAAAAAGCTGAAATGGCAGTATTAATATTGGACAAAAATGGACTTGATATAATAAATAATAAATATCACTAGAGATAAAAAAAACAGGTTATATAGAAATGATATAAAAATTATAAACATATACCCACGTACCAACAGATACTCAAAATCCATAAAACAAAACATCTAAAAATCTAAAAGTAAAGGGAAACAGAGAACTCAAAAATAATAGTTGGAGACTTAATACTCTGCTATTAATAAAGGAGTAATTAGAAAAGAAACTCATATGGATATATTAATAGAAGACCTGAACAACATTATAAATTAACTATAAAGAACGTACTCCTCTAAAACATTTTATCCCACAGTAGTGGAGTTTGTACTTCATGTATATGAGATATTCACTATGATAGATCAGAACCTAGGTCATAAAATTTATTATAAAAAAAAAGAAATATTAAAACCATACTAAACTTGGTTTTAACCACAGCAGAATATTATTAGAAATCAGTAACAGGAAGTTCAAGAAATATATAAATATGTGGAAATTAAAGTACAGATTTTAAATATTAATGGGTCAAAGGAAAGAAATTAGAAATATCAATGGGTCAAAGATAAAGAAATTAGAAATATTAATGGGTCAAAGGTAAAGAAAAAGAGAAACACACTATTCCAAAATTTATTGATTATATCTGAAGAGCAGTGTTTATAGGAAAATATACATCAGTAAGCACCTTTATTTAAAAAGAAGAACAATCCCAAAAAGTGTTGGGCAAAATATGGATCCTTCCTGAAGATGTCCAGATAAGAGAACCTATTTGTTTGCTCTTATCTGACAAAAGGGAATTAAGTGTGCAGATGGAATTAGGTTTACCAATGAGCTGACCTTAAGGTGGAGAGATCTGTCTGGATTATTCAAATAGACCTGATATAATTACACAGATCTTTCAAAGTGGAAGAAAGAATCATAAGGGAGCTAGAGAGTCAGAAATAAAAGGTGCTACATTTCTGCTTTTTAAGATAGAAGAATAGATCATGAACTAAGGAATCCAGGAAGGCTCTGAAACTGCAAGAGGCAAGGAAATGTATTCTCTCCTCGAGCCTTCAGAATGGAACTCAGCTGTGTTGACATCTTGATTTGAGCCCAGTTGGACATATGCTTGACTAAAAACTACAGAACTATAAGATCATAAATTTGTGTTGTTTAAGCCACTAGATTTGACTTAATTTATTACAATAGCAATAGAAACTAATACACAAATCAGTAACTGCATCTTAAGAGTTGAAAAACATTCATTTTAGTAAAGTATCTCAAGAATGGGGAAAAAGTATCCAATGCGTTCAATACTAATATGAAACCAATAGGTAAATAACTACACACCCATAGGAAAGAAAAACACAAATATAGTGAGATCTCACCTAATGTATACAATGTGAGGGTGTTCAGCTCAACCACACCTTGAACTTTACCTTAGAAATTAAAAAAATGTAACCTAAACATTTGTACCCTCATATTTTAAATAAATAAATAAAAGCAAGTTGAAGGACTTGTACTTTCTAATTTTATAACTTATCAAGCTAGAGCAAGCAATAGAGGGTGGTTGTGGCAAATAAGAATAAACATATGGATAAATAAAACAGAGAAGAAAGTTTAGAAATAAATTCTATTGTAATTAATTACCTTTTGCCAAACCTGCTGAAAAATATAAAATAAAGAAATGTTATTTTAAAAATGGTACTAGGATTACTATGCATCTCCTTCAAAAGAATGAAGTTGAACACCTTTCTCACACCATACACAAAATCTAACTCAAAATTGTTCATAGACATACATTTAAGGGTTAAAACTATAAAACTCTCAGAAGAAACTATGGAAGTAAATTTCTGTGAACTTAAGTTAAGCAGTGGTTTCATTGCTATAACACTGAAAGCACAGGGGAAAAAAAGAAAAGAAAAGAAATTTGAATGAAATAGTTTCCTTCAACACTTTGGAAATCTCCTTAACTAGTTATCCAAGTTCATCACTTTCAAGTTCCGCTTGTAACATAGCTTAGGACATGATTCAGCTAAGCATTCTGCCACTATATAAAAAGGACCCTTTCCCTCCAGTTTCAAATAACAAATCCCTCCTTTTCTTCTGATCCTTCACTAGAAATACCTTTAATGGTCATATTTCTACCAATAGCCGTTTTATGACAATTTAGGTATTTGCATGATGATATTAACCTTTCTTTACAATGTTCTTATTTTCCTGAGTCCTCACTTGTATTAATATCATCTTTCTAAGAGTCATGTTCTACAAATTCTTCCAACATATTCCCACTGCCAACTCCAAACCTACTTTCTACA
The DNA here is from genome assembly GCA_963575145.1 of Galago senegalensis. NCBI lineage: Eukaryota > Metazoa > Chordata > Mammalia > Primates > Galagidae > Galago > Galago senegalensis. The sequence continues at coordinate 7,794 of CAUYTI010109050.1, read as the reverse complement.
TTTTTAAGATTTGTTACATCAGTATCCCACTTCTGGTACAAAAAAAAATATATTTTTCCTAGCTATGACAATAAAACCATCATAAAAGATTTCTAAAAGAGAAAAAAAAGATAAATTAAAAATTAATGGATAAAAAAAAAGCTTCTACTCTTCAACAGCACCATCAGGAAAATGAAAAAGCAAACAAACAAAAATATGGTACATTATAGGAGGAAGTATTTGTAAGTCATATATTTGGTAAAGAACTTTTGTTGATAATACATAAAAGCATTGTAATACTTAACAATAAAGCATTAAAAAAGCAAAATATTTCAATAATTTTACCCCAAAATATGCAAATGGTTTAACTATTACACAAAGATGCCCAATGACATGTCCAAAAAATAAATATTAAAGCTATATTATACTATGTATTTCTACTAGAATGGCAATAATCAAATAGACTGACATTAGCAGGTATTTGTAAGGATATGGAGAAACTGGAAAGCTCACACATGGGAGTGTAAAATGATACCAACATGTCAAAAAATAGTTCAACAGTTTATTACAAAATGAAATGTAGAGTTACCATACTAGCAACCAATTCAGATTTCTTCTCAATAAAAGTTTAAAAAATATGCCTACTCAAAGCTTTGTACATGAATGCTCATAGCAGCAACACTTATAATAGCTCCAACCTGGAAATAATCTAAATATTTGTTTACTTATGAATAAGTAAATAAAATGTGTTACATGAAATGGAATAATGATATGTGCCAATGCATTGACAAACCTCAAAAACATCATTCTAGGTAAAAGAAACTAGAAATAAAAGATCAGCTGTAGAATTTCAGTTATACAAAATTTTTAGAAAAGGAAAATCTATAGAAATAACAAGCATAGTCATTGTGTCAAAACCTTAACATCCTAGTTCTAAAAAGGTTCACTTGTACCCTTGCTAGACAGAAATATAGGACATGACACTCCTAAAATCTTTCCGGTAAATGCAAAGAACCCAAAAAAGCTCATCTACTCTTGAAAATCAGGTGGAAGGATTTTCATTCTAGACAACAAAGATATCTTATAAAGCTGCAATAATTGACCAAGTTTGTAACTGGTGTAGCGACAGGCAAATAGGCCAATGAAACAGAATAATAGGCCCAGCAATCACCCCAAACCAATGTAGACAAGGGGTTTAAAATAAAGCTAGCTCATTAGCAGTTGGAAAAGAAATGATATAGTATTCATTGAGGATCCACATGTGGAAAAATAGAATTTGATCTCTGCCTCACACTGTACACAGTAAGTCATTTCTAGGTGGGTGATTGCTAACTATGGCTTTTAAAATAATAAAGCATTTAGAAGCTAATGAAGAGAATATTTTCATAACTTCAAGATAGGAAAATAAACTGGATACAAGAAGCATTAATCATTAAGGAAAACACATTAAATTTAACTACATTAAAACTTAAGCACTTTGGTTTAACAAAGATACTCAAGAGAGTGACTATAAGGAGATATTTATAAATCTGTGCAACTAATGAAAGTCTCATATACAGAAAACACAGAGAATTCCCACAAGCCATATTCATCTCCTTTCTGTTAGTTGTGCTTGCTAAAACGGAACACAGTGTAAAAATGGGACACTTAAACAGGGTTTTACAAATGAGAATATCCAAATGGCCAGTAAACGTAAAGATAGGTGTTAACCTCATTGAGATAAGGAAATTCAAGTTAAAGGCACAATGGTATATTACAAAACAGAAATGGCTAAAGTTGAAAAGACTGACACAAAACCCCACAAATTAATAAGAAAGTAAAGTATCAAAAACTTTCATATACCACTGATCAGGCTAAGAATTTGTATATACACTTAGGAAAATAGTTTGATGTTCTCAACATAACCACGGAAATGCTAGCGCTTATATCCCAGGAGGCATGTTCCAGAAAGTTTAGTAGAACATTATTTGTAATAGTTACAAATGAATATAACGTCTTAAAAAATCAGTAAGAAAATGTACAATAAATGCTACTGTGTTTCCCCAAAAATAAGACCTTCCCAAAAAATAAGCCCTAGCAAGATTTCTATGCATTTATTAAATATAAGCCCTACCCTGAAAATAAGACCTAGTGATGGGCATGGCTATGCAGCATATATGCATAGCCATGCCATGCATTTTGGCGTGGAGCAGTAAGGAAGACTGGAATACCTTTTATCTGCCACAGCTCCTTTCTCCCAGCCATTTGCACTTGTGTGGGTGCAGCAGGTGGTAACCATGGTCATAGGCATCCTCTTGTTCACACAAACAGCTAGGGGAAAGGAGTTCATCCATCACTAGCGCCAGCCCCACCAACAAGGTCAGCTCCCCCTGTCAGGTTCCAGAAGAAGATGACTTAACTGTATTTGAATAAATGTAGATTGTTGTATTATACTGCCAAATATTAGAAGGATACAGATGTTCTGGCTACATGGATTGCTTTTGTATTTTTTAAGTCAAAGTTGTAAGTGTTGTAACTCATCACCGAGGTAGTGTTCATTGTACCCATCAGCTATGGTTTTATCCACCCCTCCCCCACCTGATTGATTTCCTCTGGAGTTTTACTTTTAATCTCTGCACGTGAGCGCTGATTGATTCAATTTAATAGCAACTACCTGTTTTTGTTTCTCTGTTGTTGAGATACTTCATCTAGGATAATGTCTCTAGTTCCATCCAAATTGCTACAAGGGATTAAGTTATCTTTCTTCATGGCTGAGTAGTATTCCATGGTATGTACACAGGGGATACCAAAAACGCATGCACATTTTAAGAAAGAAAAAGACTGTATTAAAATTGTAATACTCAAGTCATGTTTAACTTCTGCAATTACAAGAGGCACTCAACGTGACTTGTTTTCATCTTTTGCTATCTTTATATATTGAATATTATATTACAACTTAATGTAATTTTGTCCTTTCTTAAGATGCATATCCATTTTGGCACCCTTTGTATATATACACCACATTTTGTTAATCCAATCATGAATTGATGGGCACTTTGGTTTCACATCTTTGTTTTTTCTTTCTTTTTTTTTTTTTTTTGGAGTTTTTGGCCAGGGCTGGGTTTGAACCCGCCACCTCTGGTATATGGGTCTGGCACCCTACTCCTCGAACCATAGGTACTGCCCTGAATTCACATCTTTGTGATTGTGAATCATGCTGCAATAAATATTTTAGTGCAAGGATCTTTTTTTGATAAAATAATTCTTTTTAAAGAAATGTATGGTTAGGAGGTAAAAGAAAAAGGAAATCAGGAGTATAATTACCATAAAGGTCAATTGTTGGTCTCCTCTCAGGCAGGGGAGGCTAGGCTTAGAGAACAGAGCAGGTACGAGTGGAAATTTCTGGTACAGGATAGCTTGCCTTTTGACTTGGAAGGTATTACGCAATCATTTGCATTTTGATAATTCTTTAAGCTATGCATTAATTTTATGTGCTTTTTCTCTGTATTTTGTCTATTACAGTAAAATAGAAGCAAAATCAATACATATTTATTGAAAAAATTCATATGGTACTGAAATGCAAAAAACAAGTGAAATTCCCAATGATTTCTGCCTTCACAACTACGTGTGAACATTGTAAAGAGTTAATTGCATTGGGCGGCACCTGTGGCCCAGTGAGTAGGGCACTGACCCCAAATACCAAGGGTAGTGGGTTTGAACCCAGCCCTGGCCAAACTACAACAAAAAAATAGCCGGGCATAACAAAAAAATAGCCGGACGTTATGGCAGGCACCTGTAGTCCCAGCTACTCATGAGGATGAGGTAAGTGAACTGCCTAAGCTCAAGAGCTAGAGGTTGCTGTGTGCCACCACGGCACTCTACTGAGGGTGACAAAATGAGACTCTGTCTCTCTCTCTCAAAAAAAAAAAAAAAAGTTAATTGCATGAATTTAACTTTGTATGAACAAACAATAGTATAATACATATGCATAAATAATATGAATACATAAGTACATATACTTGTTATAGCCACATGAATTATACATATATTTGTATAGATAAACACAATTTAAATATGCACCATTACAGATAGCAACATACATTCCAGGAGGCAGCATCATATTGTTTGATGAGTAAAGTTTCTTCTGAGGCCTCCCTTAGCATTCTCCTAAGCACACCTGTCTGCCTTCATCTCCTCTCACCTCCTCATGCTGCACCAGCCTCAGGGACCTCCTACTGTTTGTAGAACTTGGAAGGCACATTCCACCCTCACATCTTACTCTAACTTCCTCACTTCTTTATGTTCCAAATCTCATCCACGTGATGAGGCCCTTCCTCATCACTCTCTCCTATCACCTCCTTGCCGTTCTGATTCCTTCTACTTTGCTCTATTCCATTTACTTGTTTTTTATCGTACCTTCTAATAGAGTTTATGGTATACTACTTATTATTTAAATTCTCCTAACAGAACATAAGCTTACCAAATCATGTGAGCCAGATTCACTGATACCTTTGAGCACCCAAAGTAGTCTCTCATAGCAGAAACTCATTAATATTTGGTTAGTGAATGACTACTCATTTTTAAAGGAAAAAGTAGAAATCATGTTATATAAAGCAAACATTTTATAAGTTTTTTTTTTTTTTACTTACATCACAGAAAGGTTTATATGTTGCCATCCATAGAGGTAAGATATTAAGATTTTCAAAACTATTAGATGTAAAGCAATTTAGTTATATCTCCATTTGTGGGCATTTTTGTTATTTCCTAATCTTATTCCAAAAACTTTTGCAATTTATATTTTTAAACTATATTGTAATTCTATTCTTGTATTACCTAACAGTTAAGTTGATAGATCAAAAAGTATATACATTTTAAACTTTGATGCATATATTAAGAAACTCCCATCCAAAAAGCTTCTATTAATTTATACTCCTATTCATTTTATGGCCAATTATTACATTCTAAACTTTAATTTGCTTCCCAACTCTGTCTCCAGGAAAGGGTCTTAAATATGTCACTTACTATTCTAAAATTATCTCTTTATTAGCACTGGTTTTGTAAAACCAGTGGGAGTAGTTCAGTGTGATGGAAAGAGAGCATAAGCTTTGGACTCAGATACAACTGGGCTCAAATTCTGGATCTATAATTTGCTAGATTATACTTGCTGGATGTATAATTTGATCATGGAGCAAGACGCTCAATTTCCCTGAGCCACCATTCTGTGATCTGTAAAACGAGCTAACTATAATCTCACCAAAATTATTTAAGACTTACAGAAGATATTTTGAATATGACTAGTAAGAGAATGCGTGACAAAATCAATATAGCAAAATATATTATTTCCCTATTTGTCCCTATTCAATAAAGGAGATGATAACTTAGATGCACTAAAAGTAGCTTTTTGATTGTATGTGGACTGAACATTGTTTAGCTGTCTCCTTAGTAATTATTTCTTCCTATGACTTTTTAGCAAAACCCAGTCTTTAGGAAATTCAGTTCTCTTCCTTTGTGTGGCTGTCAAGCAATTTGGATGGGAGTTAGCTCCACCTCTTGTCCTTGGGTCCACACTGATGGAGGTGAGAGGTTGGCATGATCACAATCCCTGCTGCCCTAGTCATGGGTTAAAGGATGCAAAACAACCAAGCCTAAGCTAAGGAGAATCCTCTGTAACAGCGATCCGTCCACCTTGGTTCAAACAAAGTGAAACTCAGAACTGTTATTTGACAATTGTGGAAAACTACAGTCTTTCTACAAAAGTGTAGATAGAGACCGTTGATAGACATCGTCAATTGGGTGGTAGTAAATATCTTCCAACAAAGAACACCAACCCCAGGGAGAAGCCAGAATTAAAAAAAAAAAATTAAACCAAGAAAATTATTTAAAAATTGACTACTCTTTTTTTGTTAAAATGCTAAGAAAAAAGGTGTGGAGCATATGACAAGGGTACGAGTCAAATCTGTGAAATGTAGAACATAGATGTTTTGGCACAATAATCAAGTAAATGAGGTGAAAGCTATGATGATTGTTTTGATGTAACCATGTCAGATTGTATATTAAAAAAATCAGCACATTGTACTCCACATATGCATGAATGAATTCATGATCTATGTGTATTTGACTTGATAAAATTAAAAAAAAATAAAATTCCTATTTGATACTTCTTTAAAAAATATTAAGAAAAAGGAAAACCCTAAGTTTTCTAGCTCAGGTCTGTAGCTCTCTTCGTTTTCTTTCAATTCTCTCTCAATTCTCCCCGAAGCTTCACTTAAAGGAGTTTCTTCCCATTGGGCTCTAGTTTGCTTTCTTTGGAAACTCCAATAGCAACCATGTTTCACACAAGGTCATCATTGCCCTTCAGGTCCTTCATCTGGCGAAAGTCAAGTAACTGCTGCATCTTTGCTGGTCTACTGGAAGAAAGCCAGAGGGAGCTCACTGCAGAACTGGTTTGGAATTTCAGAGCACAGCACAAATGACTAAGAAGGTCACTTACAAAGACCTGGTATATCCCCTGTGGATAAAAATATAATAATAGAGGCTAAAACATATGGATTCTGCACAATATATCCTTGGGCAACTTCTTTATGAAGTAGGTGTTACTTTTATCCTAGTTTACATTTGAGTAATTGAGATTTAGAAAATTTAAATGACCTGCCCCAGGCCACACAATGGGAAGAGATAAGAAGAGCATTCTAGAGATGAATGATTTGAACTTAATGAAATATCTCAATTATTTTGGGAATATTCAAAACTATAGCCTTTCAGAATTCAATAATTCAGTCAAATCTTCCTTTCATTTACAATGAGGCTGGCAACCACAAATAATTTTTTAATATATAGATATTTCCATCTTCTAGATAGCTTAGATTTCAGGTCAGGCCTTTGGAACTAATATTACTCACTGTAGACAGGATTTGAAAGAAGGCAGCTTTCAAAAATAGACATGTCCGTTCTTAGAGTAAAAAGAGACTTAGGAAAGGTGATTGCAAAAACTGTCGAGTTAGAAGTTGAAGTGAAAAATTAGACCACTTCAAGGCTCCTCTGGAATCACATCTCTATAGTATCCTGCTGGGGACTGTGGTTTATACAGAATTCTCCGGCTTACGTGGCTGTCTCCTCTACTGGCTAAGGGTGTGAGATCAGGACTATACCTGATTTTACCTTTTATTCCTGCAAGCTGCTAATATTAAATAGTCAATACCCCTGTTTTTAGACACATTATCTCATTTAATTTCTAAAATAAAACTGTGATGTGTTGGGAGCACGACATTTTCAAAAATCACCCAGTCAATGACAGAGAACCTCAAAGTAGTTTTCATTTGCATTTCTCAAAATCCCCAAACCAGAGATGTTGGCGTGGATGTGCAGAAAAGGGAACACTTCTACACTGCTGGTGGGAATGCAAACTAATACATTCCTTTTGGAAAGATGTTTGGAGAACACTTAGAGATCTAAAAATAGACCTGCCATTCGATTCTACAATTCCTCTACTAGGTATATATCCAGAAGACCAAAAATCACATTATAACAAAGATATTTGTACTGGAATGTTTATTGCAGCCCAATTCATAATTGCTAAGTCATGGGAGAAGCCACGTACCCATCAACCCATGAATGGATCAATAAATTGTGGTATATGTACACCATGTAATATTATGCATCCTTAAAGAAAAATGGAGACTTTACCTCTTACATGTTTACATGGATGGAGCTGGAACATATTCTTCTTAGCAAAGTATCTCAAGAACGGAAGAAAAAGTATCCAATGTACTCAGTCTTACTATGAAACCTATTTATAGCTTTCTTATGAAAGGGGGAGAGGAAGGGAAGGGAAAGGGG